>JARJDT010028524.1:0-29015 GCA_030264655.1 Leptusa sp. GC000079 | reverse complement strand
CAAATTATTAATACGTTTGATACTTAAAAACCAAGAAAAGTCTAAATTTATCATTTTAAGTTACTATTGTCCATTGTTTTTGGTTTTTTTATTCCTACTTTGCTTATTTTTGAATTAACGGAGTATAGGGGGCCCCAAAATTGAGTTTGCCCATGGCCTCAACAACCCATAACGCGCAACTGTCCTGATCAAGGAAGAATTTGTTCGCCGAAATTGTTCGATGTTGAGATTATGGTGGAACTTCGGCATTAAATAAATCAAAAGTCCATTCTCTTAATCGATCAGTCTAGTGTTTTAATCTTTTAATAGTGGTAAGAACAATTTTCACTCTTGGACACTTTTCACAATTTGGACACAAATTTCTTTAAAAAATCAAAAACATATTTCTTTAGACGAATTTATTAAAAATTGAATACTTTTTGTCGTAGAATTAAGAAAATTCACAATTTTAAGCCAGTCTACGTTTCTTTTATCACCCAAGATTTGACGACGTGTTTGCAAACCGCCAAAATACATATACCGCCAAATAATTTGTATTTGAATTATAATTGTCGGAAATTAAATTTAGGTGTAAAATAAAATTCAACATGAAAATATTATATGATAAAGAAACTTGATATATTTTTCGTAAAATACAAATACAAAGCATAAACATATTTTCAAACAAATAAAGGATGCACGTAAATGGAAATTAATTGTTTCATTTTCGGATTTTCGAGTTCACAGCTCATCTTTCTTCCCTCCTTTTGGACTTGGTTCGTCGAATTCTCGTTTATTCGTTGGTAAAGTTAGCCTTGCGTTTGTCAACAAAAGCAGTCATACCCTCGAGACGATCCTTCGTCGCGAAAGTCGCATGGAAAGTGCGCTTCTCGAAATGCAAACCTTCCGCCAAAGTAGTCTCATACGCAGTATTGACAGATTCCTTGCACAAGTTAACAATAAGCTGCGAATTCTTGCCGATTTTCTCGCCCAATTTAACCGCCTCATCGACCAAACTACCCACTGGGAACACTTTGCTAACCAATCCCATTTTCTCAGCCTCCGCAGCATTGACTTGATCACCAGTCAAGCACATTTCCATCGCCTTCGACTTGCCAACATATCGCGTCAGGCGTTGAGTGCCGCCCGCACCGGGAATCGTTCCGAGTAAGATTTCAGGCTGGCCGAATTTCGCTGTCTCGCCGGCGTAGATGATGTCGCACATCATTGCCAACTCGCAACCGCCTCCTAACTAACAATCAGACATATTGTTATTGTTATTGTAAGTTGGTTTATTTGCAAAATTGTGATATGAATAAAGTTGAAAAGTTGGTTAACTTACAGCATAACCGTTAACGGCAGCAATGACAGGCTTCCTGCATTGAGCGACGCCATTCCAATGATTTAGGAAGTTGCTCGTAATGCATTTCGAATACGTGTTGGATTGCATTTCTTTGATGTCGGCGCCAGCAGCGAAAGCTTTCTCGCTGCCGGTGATGACAATGGCGCCGACTGCGGTGTTCGTCTCAAAGTCTTTGATAACTTTGTTGACTTCAATCATTAGGCCGTCGCATAACGCGTTTAGTGCTTTGGGTCGGTTGAGCGTTATTAAGCCTACATTTTTATTCGCACCAACGCAATCAACCTTGATAAATTCATATCCTAGAATAATCAATCAATAAAAAATATATTCTATCATAAAACCGTACAGAAAAGAAATACTATAATGCCATGATTTTATCTAATAGTTCCATTTTTAAATGCAAGAGTTAAACTCAAAAATAACTTAATATCTAATTCGCGTTTAACCAAATTTCTAATGACTCTGCATTTGTAGATATTTGAGATTAGCGATTACATGACCAAAAGTTTAAAAGCTCCGATTGTTTTGTGACGTCATCGACTTATCCAATTTCAAATCTGGGCTAAATTCGTGCAAACATAATATGAGCATGTCCGTTTAATAACCAAATCGTAACCAACCAGAAACCAAGCCCTCGCCCGTAATCTTTTAATGTGACGTCATCTTCCTACCCATCGACTCGCCCGCTCGGCTAATTTTAAATGATCAGCAACTTTAAAATGGCTTATGTTATTATTTAAGATATAACCATGATAGTCAAAGTCTCTGTACGATAGTATATGTATATCAATTAGATGAGTTAAAATAGTTAACTGGTTGAGTTGTTTGTGTACATTTACATAACTGGTAACAAGATAAGGAGCGATGCCATACCGAATTACACAAATAACTCTACATACAACCAGAAAAGAAATAAAAGCATACGACGGGTCAATTTTATTATTTTATGAAATTTTAAACATTAATTTTGCATTATTAAATTCATAATCAATAGTTTTTCGTACTTTATTAGAATACTAGTGCGATAAGTGCGCGTTTCGAGCGCACTACGCAACCCAACCAGCCTGCGCGACCTTGTAACTTTTTTATATTTTTATATCACCGTATGTATCGTTTGATCGTTTCAGTAACTAATTGACGGTATTAAAGCATCTTGTTCGAAACAATGCGCAATAAAAACGATGCGATTTTCTTACCGGCCGAACTGTAGAAGCGGTGCGCGTTCAGTTGCTTCGCCAGGAAGCCCTGTTGGCTTTTGTTGGTCAATAAACGCGCGAGTTGTCTTGTTGCCATTGCTGCGGTATTAGGATTCAATCTCTACTGAACGAAAATGAAGTAAACTGGGAACCTCTCTCTAATGTATGGCAAGCAGCATCGAGCAGCGGGAACACGTTTTAAGCCGGTTTGCGCTGTCGCTGTTGTCGCGTTATGTTATTTTATGCCGGCGCGGTCCGCGGCCGCGGCTCAAAGTCCTTCAACTTCCATCAGGCGATCAAGCAAGTCTTATCTACGTACAACATATGCACAGAGTTTGATATTTACTGTATACATATGAATGAATACTTGTAAGTAGGTATGTCGAATATTTGCTGTATCTACAAAAACAACAAGTACATTGCGATTTGCAAGGAGCAACAATGATTTTGGTTGGAAATATTTTGGCGAAATATTGATATTTCGTGTTTTATTTAGCGGTAACTTCGCATATAATACAACTGAATGTGTTAATTATATCAAAATTAAATCTTTTTACTGTTTTTGAGTATACATTTTTAAAGTTTTTTGTGAGAATTCTTACATTGTTAAAATGTTCAAGGAGCAACAAATGACTTTGGAAGGAAATAATTGTAAAAATATTGATATTCCGCGTTTTATTTAGCGGTAACTTTGAATAAAATGCAATTAATTGTCCTAATTAAATATGAATAACAGAAAATGAAATCGAAACTTTATATTGTTGGAATTGTCTAAATTATATTTGTTTTTACGTAAATATTTTTAAAATTTGAGTTTTTGCAAGAATTCTTGCATTGTTAAAATGTTCCAGGAGCATAAAATGCTATTAATTCTGCTTTTTATCAATAATAGTCTACATTTCTTTATTTATTAGAAAATTAAAACAAAATACCTAAAGGAAAAGTTTTGTAAGTATTATAATGCAAATATCAACAATAAACCACAGATACACTTATACATTTAATATGTAATGGAAAATTCTTATCAATAATTGTTTCTGCAAGGATCATAAAATTGCCATATTGACTATTGTTGAATCGCGTAGCGATGGCAGAACGAAATATACCTGTTAAAAGTATTATATTACGCCATTATGAAATTTCAAATTTCAGGTTGGTTCAACTTCAAATTTGATATCAGCCTGTGTACAGTTGCATGAAAATCTGTCTCAGAGATTTTTTTTTGTAATTTGAAGAAACTTGAAAAAAATATATCTGAACTCAACATCTCAATGAAGAAAAAGTTGTTTTAAAAAGCAAATATCAACAATAAAACACAGATACACTTAATTTAATATCTATCCTATAGGAAAAGTTTTATCAAAATTGTTTCTTCAAGGGTCATAAACTTATAAAATTGACTATTGTTAAATCGCGTAGCGATGGCAGGACGAAATATAATAAAAATATTATATAACTGATTCAATTTCGAGTATGCAATTAGTCAATGACAATTTTTTTGCAAATTGCTGTAACTTGAAGGAAAATTAGTACAATAGCAATAGCAAATACCAACAATAAACCACAGATACACTATCTACACTTAAATAGGAAAAATTTGAACAAATAATAAATCAATTGTTGTTTGTTTTGCTTGATTTTTGACTGAGCTAAGATTTAGGCCCAAGGTTTTGTAAGACCACACTCATAATGCTCGGAATTATCCTCCAGGAACTTATCAATATCTTTCGTATACGTCTCAACTGGACCGGTAAATTCTTGCAAGTGTTTGAGCATTAAATAATTGTTGATGCTCAGCGCTAATTTCGGATTGATCTTTGATTTGAACCAATTCAACCAGTACCCTGCAATAAGGACCGAGTCGGTTTGGTTTTCATGTGTCGATTTACTATAACAAAAAAAATGCAATAAAAATATAAACTGGAAAAATGAATTAGTCGACAATTACTTTATTGTGTACATCTTTCGTCTGTCGTCGCCATCTTTCCAGAATTGACTCATCGCGCGCACATTCGAATCAATGTGAAACGTTTGTGTGTTGATGAAGAGCAGTGGTTGTTCAATTTCCCTGTCTAACTTCATTCCTTTCACCGGGAACATCCACGGGTCCAGCAAAACACCCAGTTTGACATTCGGACGTTGCGCTAAAGCAAACAGTGAAGTGGCCGCGCCGAATGAATGTCCGCCCACTGCGATATGCTCCACGTCAATGTTGCCCACCAAATCTCTCAACGCGAATTCGATCTTGCGATGCGTTGGTACATCATCAATGACATTGTGCGGAACTGTCCCCGCGTTGAGAGCAATCAAGAAGTCAAGCGTCTTCAGCATCTCGTCTTTTCTATAAGCCACTTGTTCCTTCCGCGCTTCTAAGTGCCCATTCCCGAGTGAAATCCTCTTGAACGCAATGTCCGTCTTTCTATTTGCTGTGGCAGCTTCAGGCGAGTCGTAGAAGTACGTGTGGCAAGCGGACTCGTCTCGGTGTTCGAGAACACCGACTAAGTATCCCCGGGACGCCAGTTCGATGCAAATTCCCGAGTAGAATGACCGAAACGCGCCCAAACCATGCGAGAAGATGATTACTTTGAGTTGTTTGCCTTCGACGATTTTCGCGCCATAATGCGCGGGGATTTTGATCTTGCCTAAACAGCACCGTCAAATTGCATTCAGGATTGAAACATGTACATACAACGAACAAGGATGGTAAGAATGTAGTTTTTAGAAATTATAGATGCCAACAGTACCTGATCGCCACCAAGCCAAATTTATCACAAATGTGGGCATCATCGCCACTTGCGCGATTCCCTCAATGTAATCGTTGTCGGGCATTGCGGGCACCCAATGTTCGTGGCCCGACTATAGAGAAACAGCAATTAAACACTTTATATCAAAATCGAATAAGTAAGTTTAATTGAACAAAACACAAAACACATCAAAACATTGGTAATAAAATTACCAACTGGAAAAATCTGCGAAAAAAATCTATTAAAGCTCTTAAAGAAATATTTAAAAAACATGTGCAAAATAATGCTTAAGTCAAAATTTTAGAAATGGTATATTTAAATTTAAATTAAATGATGTATAATTAAAAAGAAAAATGTATTAGTGATAATTCTCTATAAACACATTCTTAGGAATATCTGAGAATTTTATTTAATAAAAAAAAAGCTTCGATCATTTATATTCGATTGCTCTCTAGAATGTTTGTTCTTCAACACGCGCATATTATTCAGTCAATGGCGCGCATTTTGCGTTCGTTGTTAAGTTTTTTCGAGAGTCTTGATTTTCAAGAATGATTGTCTTGATTTTGCAAAATTCGAGACAAGATTAAATTTTTCAAGAAATTAGACAAGAAATATCGAGAAAAATCAAAAAATACATATTAGGCAAAAAATAAAAAACCCAAGACAAGAAACTCAATTTTTTGTCTCGATATTTCAAGACAAGACAAGAAGTCCAATTCAAGACAGTTGGATTTTGAAACCTCAACAAAGATAAAAAGGCAAATCTTTGTTGTATGTTGTCTTTTCTATTATCTATATCTTATTTTTGAAAAGTTGTTTTGATGTTGTGAAAAATATGTAAATATAAATCGTAAAAACTAAAGAAAAGCAACAGGAAATTGAGGAGTGATAACCCGTTCCGGAGCCTTAGACAAATGATTTTGGAGTTTTTGGGCTTATGATTAACGCGCCACTGTCTATTGTGCGATTTGATTAATGCGGTTTTACATAGGTATTTTTATTTATTATGTATTATGTATGTCTTCTCTAGTGTTTGGTGAAGGCAAAAGGCGTTAAAAGTAAAGAGAAAGGCAGAAAGCGAATGAAATTACCTGCATGCTTATTTTCTCAGCAGTCGGATAATAGAATCGCATGAAAAGCCCACTTTTATCGTAATCTAGCATCACATCCATGACACCGGGAATATAATTTCCTAGATTCATCCAAATAATATAATTTAAAAACAAAATCAAGGAAAATTCATGTTTAAATATTAAAATAAGTTGCATGTTATGTTATATGATTTTTATGTATGATAATTTATACATTAAAAAAAACAATAGAAATTTGCACATTATTGACTGTTTTCGTCTATAAGCGCCAAGTTTTTTAATTAAACTTTAAGTAAAATAAGTTCATTGCACTTAATAACTTCATTTCGAGTTCTTTTTCTTAAGTTAAATAATGAAAAAGTGCAAAAGGCACTAAAAGTACAAATTTAATTTAAGTTATATTTATTGTGGTAATAAAAAAAAACAAAGTTTCAAAAATTTTCAGTGGAAAATCAAATTTTCGCGAAAAATTAATTGACAATTTTTTTTAACGTAGACGTAAATTTGAAATTATTATTTTTGTTAAAAAGACTGTATCGACGTAAAACTCTCATCACTAAAGAGAAAGTTGTACAAGTGAATTGCACTAACACTAATCATAATTAATAAATATTATTAGACTTGGTGTGAATTAAAAAATATTAAGCGCCAACGTCTATTAGTACCTGTGCCTTTCGGAAAATGATTCGGTGTTTGATTGAAGAACCACATGTTGATTCGTACACAAAAACAAACTCGCACTGAAGTAACAAATTTAACGCAACTTTGCACTTAATTGCAACTGACAATTGGCACAAAGTAGAATTTTAATGAATATAATTAAAGTTTAATTTACGTTAAGGTTAAAAAGAATTTAATTATAATTTGATGCAGTAAATCAAGGATTGCGATTGCGAGACGCGCTGCGAACGGTAAGCAGCAAGTGAAATCGTTTCATTTGCCGAGTGCCCAGTGCTCACGCTGTTCGTTTGTATTTGTATGAAACCCAGTATGAAACGTATGAAGTCAAGTATTGGAAGTCAAAAGCCAAAGCGCTCGGCGCATGCGCACATCACTAAGGTACTTCAATCCAAACCCAGCAGTCACTCCAGAGTGACAAAAAACCTGATTTCAAATCGTATTTGAAACGCTGAAAAAACCTACACGGCGAAATCGATTATTGATGGAAATTAATAATAATTTCGCAATGATTGACAAAGATAGAGATTGAGAATAACAACTTTATTAAACAGCATATATCAAACAATATATATGAAAATATCAAAATTACAATTATTATTAGTCAGAGTTTTTCAGGTCACGACCGCGACTTTCCATAACTTTATAAAAATGACTGGTAAAGTGTGCCGTGTTGCAGCGTTGCAGGTTACATGCGCCGCTTAGCGGCTCAGCCTCAGAGATTGCAAACAGTCTTTGTTTTATCAATGCTAATGCTCTAATGCATACTTATATCATTCTCCTAACTTCTAACAGTCTCATATCAGTCAAAGTACCTTTCACGTGCATTTCGAATGTGGCTTCCCAACGTACACTATCAAGATTCATGTCAATTAACGTTAAGATATCAATAGCTAACAGTAATAAACTTTAAACAATTAACGCGTTAACTAAATATAAACTTCTAAACAAAAATAAACTTTCAAATTCCACTGATAAGTGATAACTAACAAACTAATTATATTAATGATGGCGTATAAATGTTGCGTAACTAATAGGAACTAGAGTCATAGATTGCATTTTTACGAAGAAAATTCAAAAAAAGTAACATAAGAGTAATCCTGATATGATAATCCTGATTAAAGGAACTAATTAATAATCACAAAAACGTAACAGCTAATTCTATTGGTATTGGGGAAATTTCAAACTAGTCAAGGGAAGATCAGTTATTGAGCTTGTCCCTGTTGGTTGGGGATGGGATTCGGGCTATTCGGAATATTAATAGAGGGGAAAATGAACCCTTGCGAATTGATCGCAGGTGCCTGGTACCAAGCCGGCTGATTGGGAGTGGGCGGAAAGACGAACGGACTTTGATGCTGATGCATATCGACCGGCGCCGGACTATAGACCATTTGTTGCATTTGTTGCATTTGTTGCATGGGTTGCATGGGTTGCATGGGTTGCATATGCTGCATGGGCTGCATGGGCTGCATGTGCTGCATGGGCATTGGCCCACCCATCGGCATCATATCGGGAGCCGGTCCCGACTGGACGATCATGGGAGTGCCCATTTGCGGGTAAACTTGCTGATGTGAATAACCATCGACCTAAGTAAACTCCCAGCTTAGCAACAAGTCACAGCAACATGTGAACAAATTAGGGATGGGTACGAACTCGGCAATATCGATATTTGATATCGATGTCGAAAAAGTTGAAATTATCAATATTCGATAAACATTGGATGAAAAATATCGGTTTTGCAAAATATACAAAAAACGATATCAATGTACAAGGTGTTCCTAAAATGGTGCATAATCTCTTCAGTGCCTGGCTGAAGACCATTCAGGGAACCTCCGAAAAATAATTACAAAATTCCAAGTTTTCAATTCTTTAAGATACAAAGAGGTAAAATTGGCATGAAACTATTTTTCTGAGGTTCCCTGGATGGTCCTCAACCAGGCACTGAAGAGATTATGCACTATTTTAGGGACACCCAGTTTATCAAAAATCAAGCATCGTTATCACTAAATATTGAAAGCAAAATATCGATGTCAAAATATGGATATTTCGAGGAAACATATCGATATTAACGATTATAGAACAATGATACCCATCCCTAGAACAAATCTTAGTCGTCTATACCTGTGGACTAGGTGGCATGACTGGTTGGAACGCGCGCGCGTTCGGATTCCCGTAATAGTTCGGCGAGTACGGACTGCCATCGCTGAAATAGTAGTTGAATCCATCTGGAGTGATGGGCATCTCGACTTGTGGGCTCTGCGGCGGGAGCGGCGGCAAATACTCGCCGTTCGGCCAAATGGCGTACGGCTGCTGCGGCGGCTGGAACTCGGAATAGAAGCCCTGCTCAGGCACGTACCCATCCGGCGTCGACACCATGTTGTTGTTGTTGTTGTTGTTGTTGTTGTGGTTGTAGGCATACATGTTCTGCGTGACGGGTGGTGTTGGTGGCCAGACCATTGGCGACATAGGCATGGCAACTTCCTGCCGCTGCCAACCTCCCTCGTAGACCTGCTCCTGCGGTGCTGCTTGCTGCCCCATCGCGGCTTCCATGTCTTCTTCCTGTTGCTGCTGCTGCTGCTGCTGTTGTTGTAGATGTTGTTGTTCATGTTGCTTCTGTTGGTGCATCTGCAACGGCGCCCCTTCGTACGCATTGGACGCTGACGCGCCTGCGCCTCCAGCTGATGTACTTGCAATTGCGGCACCTCCTCCGCCGCCTCCTCCGCTGCCTCCTGCGGGAGCATTCTCGGTGTGTTCAACACTGCGGGCTTCGGAGACGTTGCTCGACTTGCTCGTCGTGCGCTTCTTTTCGCGGCGTTTGCGCATGCTTTTTTTGTCAGGCAGGTCAAGTTTCGGTATGGAAACAACCAAATGCTTTGAGAAGCTGAGCGTGTATGGTGTGTGTAAGTGAGCAAAGCAAAGAGATAAGCGATTTATGTGCCGGCTGCAGCTGCAAAGCAAGCTAGTATGTATACGTTGCGTAACTTACCGGTATGGCAGCGGCCATGGCTTGGCGTCTCTTTCCGGAGTTAGGTCGCGCAACTTCACCAGACGGCGCTCGCCGCGATGCGTCAGGAACACTATGGCTGAATCGTCGTTCTTGACCATTTCTTGGATGTAGCAGTGGTGCTGCTGGCCGTTTACGTGCAGGATGCACGCGGAGCCCTCGATGAAGTTGGTATCGCCATAGTACCAATCACCTAGACGCATTTCTAAAAGTTGTTGCCGAACATTTGTTATTTATTTGATAATTTGGACATGTTTTGAAAACGTTAATATTATTAATGCGCGGATAGGATATATTTTTATTGATCAGAGATTTGTACTTACCTTAGTGAGTCAGAAAAAATATACAGGGTGTTTACAGTAAACATCCTGCATATACAGAAATATTTAACGTTTTTAAAATGATTGCAAAACTCTTCAAAGTCCGCAATTTTAACTGTTAAGTTGTTAGTGATTGGTAGTTGATAAGAAATGAAATTGGTAGTACCTTTACGGGTCTCAGTCCATGTATCATACTCGATATTCCGATAAATATTCGGATCTAAAGCCTTAGCAACCTTGAAAGGAAACGGTGCTAAATTGGTCTTCATCATAACGTCCATTTCATTAGTGCGCCCAGCGTCTTCCCCATCACCAGTAGTATCAGCTCCCGGCCCATCCACCGCCTTAGTTGCTTTATCATCAACATTATCACCAGCATGATCTCTATCAGTTGGTTGCTTTATTTCCAGTTCATGGGGGAAATCACCATTGGTAGGGATACAAATATCACTGGTAGTTGGTACAATGCTGTTGTTATCACCACTATCAAAAGCCATGCCGTCACCAAGGGACCAAGGGGCACCAAGCGAACCAAGTATTCCTGTCACTACCTCCCTGGCTTCAAGAGCTGAAGATGCGGCGGAAGCATCCGCGTCATTTGCTCCCATAATTTGATTTCCGAATTCGGAAGAAGTTGACGGTTTCGAATCGATTGCTTGCGAAGCCGATGCAGTGGGTGTTTTGTGATAAAGCATCGTGTCGACAATTTCCGCGACTTTGGGTATGTTATACACGTTTTCATAAAGCGCAGTGTAAATAAGGGCTAAAGATAATTATGAAATGAGTTTTTAGTTTTAACTATTTTGAATACGCATATATGTAAAAGTACAGTATGTCAACGGATAAGGTTAATTTAAAAATAATTTTAAATTTCCGAAAATTCATTTCCGGAAAAATCCAGAAATTATTTTTCTGGCTGGAAAGTCCATCCGTGGACATACTTTGCGCTTATAGCATATACTAACATTGGCAGAATCCTGCATCCTCAATATATTCCTTGTAATACACTGCATCATAGTGATCTTCGCCCATATGACAAATAAACAAACTGTTTTTGTACTGGTCTTTTTGTGACAGTTGCATGTCATTGACCAACAAATTCACGCCATCAAACGTAATGATATTTTTACTACGGCGAAGAATTGTCAAATACATGAATTAGTAATTGACGCAAACAGAAAAGGATAAAAAATTGTACGAAAACTAAAAAAAAATTACTTGTATGTTCGGGAAATGAGTTCGATTTCAACAGGTCCACAAACAACCATATGCTTTTCAAGCTGGTCCAAACGTTCATCCCATTCGACAATGTATGGATAGAACATTCGGAACTCGTCATAATGCTCCCTCCCGTATGCGATGCATTGCTTGCGAATCCTTTCGTGATGCAATTGACTCGACATAATCTAATCAAATAGAAATAACTGAGTTGCATGCGCATGCATGCAGCGGAATCGCGGGGGTGAATTACCTGTTCGCTGACCGCTCGAAACATGCATGTTTCGTCGTAGGCGACGTTCTTCCGATAGAAGCCTAGGACTTCTAGCCATTCGTCCACCGGGCCAGGATTACGTCCTTTGCGCGTATATTTCGCCATTGAATCTTTGCCCAACGCGAGAAACTGTTTCGAAACACATGCACGGCGCGGCACACGACGCGAAATTAATGTAGGTACGCAAAAGGCAAACACGTGCTTATTGAGCGCGAATTCTTTCGGTACGACAACAAAACAATGCGAATTGTATAAAAACTTACCTTGAATCGGCGGCGCGGAGAAGAAATATGATAAGATTTGATTTAAAAGATTTGTGAAGTTTGTTTGACATGCGCGCATACGTCAATTGTTAAGTTTCTATAGGGGGCGCTGCAGCCACCTTTAATATTGATTTTTATTACAACAATACAACAAATATAGATAGACATTAGAAATAAAAACCATAGCGCGAAGTTTAAATGTAAGGATTGAACCAGATTGAACATAAAATAAATGTGATAAGTAAATAATAGAAAAACTTTTGTGGTTTTTATACATTTAATTTGAATTATAACGATTACGCCGGTGAAAGCGCCATCCGGTTAGCGGCAAAGTTAAGAACTAAAGAGAAACTGCGATCATAGATTCAATACGTGTTCCTATTGATAAAAAAACAAATTTAAAAATATTATTAATTTTGTAATTTATTTTTGAATTTCTTACAAATACTAAGGCACTCTCTCTGGAAAATTAATAAGATTAATAAATTAAGACTAAATTAATAATTACTTATAAAATTAAGAGTTTACAGTTTTTATTATAATTGCAATAATGAATCGAAATGTGATGGAATCGTCTGCAAAACCTCATCGTGACTCCTCCCAACATCACAATTTACCGGCTTGCAACGATTAGTATCGACACAATCAACCGGCATCTTAACACTCTCCATGGTGTAGCTATGCCCTCTCAAAGTGAGTTTGATTAATGTATGCAACGGAACCTTCATGTAAGGTATATCAATACTGTGCGTGCCCAAAAAATACGCCAGCACACATCGTAATACTGCTTGGTGTCCCACCACAAGCACGTTCGTCTCCATCTCCAATTGTTGCAAGACGGGCAACAGCCGCGTCATGACATCCAAATAAGATTCGCCCTGCGGGTATCGATAACGCAACTTATCGCCGTCTCGCAGCGCCAACTCCTTCGGGAAATGCTCGAGTAGTTCCTCATACGAGTAGCTTTCGCATTCCCCCGAATAGATTTCATCCAACCCATGAAAATGGAACTTGGGCACATTCATATCGACGACAGTCGCTTTAGTTCGCTGGAGCGTCGACGTCCAAATTTGAAGATTTTGCAGGTTGAGTGCTGTCAGGTGGTTTGCTAACAATTCGGCGTATTTGCGTCCGCGTAGAGACAGACCGGAATCGCCGCCGATTCGCCCCAAAACATTGAATTCGCTTTCGCCATGCCGACTAAAGAACAGCGTCTGCTGTAGCGGTTTGGGTGTTGAGATGTACGCCAAGATTGCGCTCTCGCGTTCGCGTATACCGTGCGCCATCAACCCGCCGTAACCGTCATCCAGGAGTTTAACCATTGACATGGAAGTGGTCGTGCCAGAGCGACCGATTTCCGGCGACTCGTACTGTTCTTCATAGTGGTCCATCTTGGCCTGCAAATCCTGCAACGCTGTCTGCAGCGGCATCTTGCAATAGTCCACCGAATGTGCCAGAATTGACTTGAAATGCATTTCTAGCAAGAGCGAATCTTCGCATACGCATTCGACAAGGAGCAAACGCGCGTTTATTTCACGCGTGCGCTCGGAAATGATCCGTCTTTGTCGGCGACACACATTCGGCCCGTCTAAGATTGCAATGTTGCTGCCGCCTGGGTTGAAGCATCCTTGGTCGTCGTCGTCGCAGAGCCAATGAACGGCGTCGCTCAGCGCTTCCTGGAAACTTTGCTGGCGGACTTCCCAGGCGGGACGATTGTCTTCCTTGAACATTTCGTGCGAATCATAGTGATCGTAATGCTTGCGGCGATAGTCGCTCACATCAAACACTAGATTCGCGCGTTGCATGTGTGAATTGTGTGAATTGGTTGAAGGTGGGTAAGCTATCAACATTCACATTAATTACCTTTGCAATTGTTTCCAATAAAATTCAAATATCGGCACATGCGGCGCGCCAGCAGGCTTTTGCCGCGGCCTGGCAAACCGACTGTCGCTACAAGCAGACGCACGAAATGGCCTTGCTTGTGGTCGTTTCGTTGAAATGCTGCAACAACCAACATTTTAAATTACACTTTATACTTCTACTTCTACTTCATTCTACTTCATGATATTAGATGAAACGAGTAACGAGACACTCCAAAGTTCAAAGCCATTAAATTAATTTATGTGTTTTACATGTTTTTGTTGCAATTTAATTGATCTCTAATTAATCACAAGTCAATTCGAAACTTAAAGGAACAAAAAGGAGCAACATCGAGATTTCCTTGATTTTCGAGATCTCCAATTGGATAAAAGTTTCTTGACTCGACTTGAACATATAATTCATATAAATTGCGTTTTGATTTATACTTGTTGGACAAATAATTGAATTAATTAAGCAGATTGCCTATCATCAATTGACACCGATAGATACAATTCAATTTTTGATAAACATAATTTATGAACAAAAGAAAGCGCGTATATTTATACAATGGCAAAATGGTTGTAATTGATTACTTTATCATTAAATGCTTACATTGCACGTCGTTCACCAAGTCGTCAACAAAGATTGGTAATTACAAAGTTGTTTTATTAAGTTAAATTTTAAAATATTTATCATATCATATGGCAAAAGCAGCAATAAATAAGTATAACGCGTATATCTCTATCTTACCTTGTTTATTAAAATTGTTGCTTAAAGTATGAGCCATTTTATTAAATTCAAATTGAAATTTCAACTACTTCACTGTATACGTATAGGATGTATTAGAGAAAAGTTGCGAAACTTTAAAAAGTACGTTTGAAATCGAAACGTCCAAACTGGGCGGGAAACTATTCAAAATGATCGGAACTCGTGTGCACGATTGAATTAATCAATTTGCGGTGCATGCCAATACGATATCTAATTTCGGTAGCCAGTATTACGAACGTATTTATACTTGTAAAGGCGCCCCAATCGTCCAATCAATAATTTATTGCCGTTTGCTTCGATTTTCTATTCTATTATTAAACGTACGTTGCATGCACAATCGCTCCTCGTACTGAAATTTTGCTGTTCGCGCTTCTTATCAAATTCGTGTCCACTTTTGAACATTTACGTCGGTGTTATCACGTTGTTAGCTTAACGCGGTAAGGCGTGATAAGGATAAGATAACGCACTAATTACACGGCCCAATTAGGCAATTACACCGCGAGTTATTGCGCGATTTGAATTGATTACAATTGTAGCAAATGATGGAAATCCGAACACGTTTTATTAGGCGGTTGTTGTTTATTATGCGAGGAGAAAAGCTGCTCAGCTTGAGCAATGACTGCAATGAGCAAGGTTCGATGAAGTCTGCCGAGTACGTTTGGGTTTCTGGACATTTTATGTTTGCTGCCACTGCCTGCGTTTACTTGAGCAGTTGGGTATTTCAACAATCGGAATCGACTAGACTGAACTGGAAAGTCGCTGCCGCGCGGACACGGACTTTACTTACGTTACCCAAAACAAAACTAAACTGTCTTTATAGTTTTATACCATGCGTTCTCGAAACAGCCGCGAGAATTTCGTAATTTCGCGACCATTCGGCGACCATGAACCGCGTGATTTGTTCCGTCTAACTCATTTCATTGCGCTTATGTTTTAACATGCTTTAGTTTATATTGCAATCTTTCTCTTCTAATCGAAACCTAATTACTATAATTCGTCAAGTTGAGGGCTACTTCCTGCCATTTCCGCGGTCGCCGCTTGGCATTGAAGCAATACATTCATAATTAATAATATTTTGTGATTTGCTTGTAGCTTTGTACAGATAGAATGTTTCCAATTCCAATGCGAGAAATGCGTTATCAGTGTTCACATTATTTTCTAATGAGTTATCGTTGACAAGTACGTTGCAAAATACAACTTTTTTTACTTTTTATTTATTTATTTGCGTTATTTACTTATATTCAATCGGAAGAAGTACATTTTAGATAGATTTAGACACTCTTATCAGTTTTCAAAATATTTATTAGTCGATAAAATTTTAAGTAGTGTTCTCAGAGTGGAGTTAAGATAGAACCGGTTTGCGGGCGAGTTTATATTTTGTATCCTACAGTATGCAATTTATTTTATTCCTATATTTAAATTATATCACAGTAATTAATTTCCTATTCACTGCAAGACTACAATAACAATGAAGCTGACTGATATGAGTCTAGAATAAATATTGCAAATCATTTGGGTTTTATCATAAATTCAGATTCAGATAATAATAAATACTACAAATCATTGTGTAGTGTTTGAATGATTTTCGATGGTTTATTTATTTGTTTGTTGCGCATTTTAGATATGTGGGCCATTCCATAAACAAACTTAATGAGATGGTTATTGCTTAAAAAATTTGTAATAATTAATAAAACTGATAACAATTTAAGTGGCATTAAAAAACGCTCAGATTTATATTTTAAATTTATGAATGAATAATATTTAGTTTTCACCAACGTTTTCACTTTATTATTAATGGTATTTTCTAGTTCCAAGTGTTTGCAGGACCTTGAATTTAATTAACGTTTGAACTGGACAAGTAATAATGTTCACTGTTCTACAGATTTTTGCCTGCATGATTTTATTGTTGTTAGTATTGTCTACATAGTAAAATAAATACCTACCATCGCATTAACTGACTTTGAAACCGTACTGTAAATTTTGAGTTTAAAAGGTTTGTGTTTTTCAAACTGAAGAGTTGATAGAAGGGTTGAAAAAGGATTTTGGAAAGGATAACTAACAGAACGTAACCTCAAACAACAAATCAAAAAGCCTCTTTGTCCTTGAAGCCCCAAGCCAAGAAGCCATTAGGCGCAGTTTCTAACTCGATTAAGTTAATTTAATGTGTAATTTATGTGGAAAATGCTGAAAATCGCTTATTTGTTCTCGTCTTTTTTGTCGTACTTACATTGACGAACGAGCCGGGCAACCTTATAATCAGAGGCACAATCAGAGGCTTTGTCCTCGACGTCGACTGCGTCGTTATCGACCATTTCGAAACTCAAATGATATAAACTCGTACGATTACGACGGGAATAAGAAACAAATGTAACAATCCCAGCAATCGATTCGCCGTTGAAATGAGTTTGATTAACTTAGCGAGAGCGAGTGTATGAACACGATATGCATAAGGGTCGCCTATTTTTAGCATCCTTGATACCGTCACCGTCGTCTTCAGTTGCGAGTGCAGGACGAAACCGCGACCCAAATGGCATGTACTTCCTTTATGAAAGTGAAATAAATTCAAAACCGACAAACTAACTATGACTGGCACAGGCACTCTGGATGGGAAGAGTAATCTGGCTGAAGACACCGAGTTTTGGATGACTAATCTTCCAGAGCAGTTGAAAAATCTTCCAATTATCCATTTAGCCATTCCAGGTAAATTCTCACGTTAATTTACGGATTTAAATTAAATAAGTTTAAACATTAAGGATCACATGATAGTGGAACATGGACAATCACACGACATTCCGATTTCGCACCTGATTTAGACGACTTTTTAAAGAAGCTGCAATGGCTGGGAATAGTTATTAAGACGATAACTTGCAGATGGTCCAAAGCACAGGACTATAGCATTTACGAACAATTGAAAGTTGGCGTGCGCTATTTCGACTTGCGTTTATCCACGAAAGTCAGCAACAATTCGAGAGAGTATTACATCGTTCACGGATTATATGGACCTCTAATAAGTGACGTCTTGCAAGAGTTTGTAAAATATCTGGATGAACATCCCAAAGAAGTGAATTTCCCAGATTTTATGTTAATATGTAGTGTAACTTATAACTTTGTTGTCTTGTTGTCGCAGATTGTGATATTTGACTGTCAACACTTCTATGAATTCAATGATGGTGATCACGATGCATTTGCTAGGATGATTTCGTATTATTTCGGCAAAAAAATCGTTCCTTCAACTTCCAGCTATATTAAGCATTTGACTTTGAATTACATGAACGAAAATCATTATCAGGTGGAATTTATATTAGTGCAAGCTTGAAAATTGATTAATTGCTTGTTTTAGGTGATTGTTATTTATCGGCGGGCTAATGCCGTTCAGTATAACTTTTTTCCAAGCACTGCATACCCAACACCATGGCCTAACACAACCAGCCCAGATAAACTAATTGAAATTCTTAGTGAGAACCTGGCGGGGCGAAATGAGAGTGTTGGCTATGTGAGTCAATTTATCCTAACGCCTGTTGCGCAGACTGTTATTTTTAATTTGTTCAGTAAGTACTTAAAACAAGATAATTAAACATTTAAAAAAAAACACTAATTTTAGCGGGAAATTTGAAAAAATTCAGCGGTTTGAAGTTGCACAGAAAAAAATTTGACTGGGTCAAAGAACAAATTCCTGGAAGTAAAGGTATTAATGTAATCATCGCCGATTTTGTGGATATTTTCCAGGGTGATTTTTGTCACTGTGTGGTGAATTTAAATGCGAAACTCCTCAAAGATTCCGAACGGACAACTAACCTACAAGGGCTTCCGCCCGTTACTAATTAGATCCTGGACAGGGATCACCGCCCAGGATTATCCTAGTAGTATCAATAAGTTAAGTAAACATTTGAATAATGTCTGTGTCTATTTTATAAATAAGTTTATTCATGTAACCTGTCGATTTTGAAATATATATTTCTGGATTTAATAATTATTTATTGTTCAGTTCCAAACCTACCAATAACCACAATCCAAAACATCCAACGCTCAAATTGAATTTGGCAAATGAACAAATCCACAAAAGTAAAACAAATAATGACAATCGCAAATAATAGTACGCATATACATATTTCGTTTTTGATTCAAAACTTCATGGCCAACCAAATTTTCGGAGGAAAATGAATCAAAAACCGCATAGATAAATTTATCGAAAAGAAAACGAAAACAAACAGCCCGTCAAGTGAACGAAACAAATGAAAATTGTTCAATTGCAATGAATAAAATGTTACTTTAACGTCAATGAAGCCTAATGTTGCTGATATTTACAGCGCCTTCACTTTCAATTGCTTCATCTTTGGCGCGCGTTTCTTTGCCTGTCGTTTCTGTTCCTTCTCTTCCCAGCGGCGTTGGCGCTCCGGGTCGTCTTCCGCCATCACCTTCTCTTTTTCTTGGCGGCGTTTTTCCTCCCGGCGTACGGCGGCCGCCTCAGCACGTGCTGCGTGTGTCGATTTCAGGAAAGCCTCTTCAACACGTTGTCGATTCTTATCAGCTTTCAATTTTCCTAGAAGTTTATCAATATTATTTAAGAGGTTCAGTTTTTAACAGGGTATTTTTCCAATAAAAGCATATTCTGCAAAATTTTCTCATTTTGCGTTTCGCCAGTTTAATTTTGCTCCGAAAAAATAAATGCATTTCTTCGCGAAACCCGGAGATATTGGAAATATACCATTGTTTGATTCATTTACCTTCTTTTGATAGACGATAACGTTTCATTTTCTCCATGCAATAGAAGACCATTATCATTAAGGGTTTCAATTGTTCCATTGCTTGTTCCAATTGCATGCCTTTGATAGGAACATTAAAACCAAATAATAACACCTGCAATCATGTTAATGTATTTTTTATTCATTATTTTAAAAGGATATTAATTGACTAAAGGAAATGGAAATATCTTTAAGAATAAACAAAATTCTATACAGTATGTCCCCGGTTTGATGATACAAGAGAAATTTTATATGAAAATTCAAATTAGAAAAATCTTCACAAAAACGATTTTCCAAGAAAGTTTTAATTAATTTTTTATTTTTTTTCCTTCTTGTATCCTAAAATCGGGGACACCCTCTAATCATCAGAGGCAAGTTCTTAGATGAAAATAGTTTAGTACCTTTTTAACGTCAGGTAATTTTAGCGCGCCAGTATCTTCAGTCTGTTTGGGTCCCGAATACTGATCGGAAACGTGAATGTAGTCTATTAACTCAGTGTACTTATTTAATATGGCAACCATTTTCGAGTCGAGCATCCCGGAAGTAGCCTCGGCGATTTCGCTCATCACCTGGAAACCCGACGGAATATTGAATTTTTCGCCTCCTTTGCGTTCTGGACAATAAACGCTAATATCAGCCATATCTTTCGACAAATGTACGGCGGTCTTCTTGCTCGCCACGCAGAAAACAAACGTATCCATCGCATCCGAATCCATCGTAATCTTAATATGGATTTGATCTAAGGAAGGCCTCATCATGCCAGCCATCACGGCAACCAAGTCCTGCCGCTTAAGCAGTTTCAGTTCGACCAACATGCCTTCACAGCATGTCCGACCACTACACCAGAGTGTGAAGATGTTTTCCGACTCTTTGATCAACCCCCCGGATTCACGTGTATGCTCCAAGTTGCCGTCGTCGCCAACCAATGTGAAGTTGTCTTCGAGGAGTTGTCTATGGCTTTGGAACCACGTGTTCGCCAGCATGGTGTTTTTCGACTTGCCAGTTATGAAGTTGATGAAGTAGACGACGAGGCCGGCAATCATGAGGATTTCCAGCCAATAACTATCCCAATTCGCGCGGAAATGTATGGGTACTTTGGTGATGGTGATCTTCGGCTCGCTCTCCACTTTGTCCTCGCGATCATTGAAGCCTTCAAACTCTTCGGTATCTTGGAAGTGCTCAAACTCCGAGTCGTCGTCGCTGGTGATCACCGCTTCATTGTCGTCGTCCTCGGGGGTGACGAATATGTTAGCTTCTTCCTCGGAGGCGCCTTTCTGCTCGGTGCTTTTCGAATCGACGAAATTCTCGTCGGCGTCGAACTCTTCAAACTCGGCGAACTCGTTGTCCTGGTAGTTGGTCGCCAGGACGGAACAACCGACTAGAACGATGTGGAGGAACACTAGCCATAGTTTCATTATGATTTCTAATAGACGCCCAGTCACTTTTTACTAATTTGGTGCAATTCGATTATGTTCATGTGATGAAAATTGAAAATGTTTATCGACCTGATTACGATGACATGACAGAAGCACGACTCACGTTCACGATAAAATGAGGCGAAAACGGAACACTGAACGGATGCATCGATAATGAGTAGAGAAGTTTGGTTAGGCGAGCGATACGGAATACGCAGGGCCTTTTGTACCTTTACTAATGACCGATAGATGGCAACACAATTCCACACGTGTTCATCGAAATCAATAGTTATTTATACACCTAGTGCATAAAGTGGTCTCTCAACGAACACAATTATACGTTTGAAAAGAGCAAATTTTGACCATTCTCCTGGCGATAAGAGGCCTCCATAGAGGCCTCGTATTTAACTTGTGTTTTAATATCAGACATCCAACAATTAATAATCAATCTTTATTAGAGCAATTGCTTAAAACAATGAGAAAATACAATTGCATTATAATTCTAAATATTCAGTCAGTAGTAATGATGGAGATATGTACTAATTAATAATGTAAATCAAATGTATAAGCAGTGGGCTCCGAAGAACTCACCGAACGGCCAAAACAAACAAGTATAGCCGCCTCTACTTGTTCATCTTCACGAACTCTTTGAATGCTGCTTGGACTTCTGGATCCATTTCGTTGTCCGGATCATACAGCTCGTCCGGATCGTCACTGTAAAGCACATCAAGGGTAATAGAAGAAATGAAGAATGAAATAGTGAACGTACAAAGCTTCATTCATGAATTGACGATCAGCCTCAGTCAATTCCACGCCGCCGGGACCATAGAAAGTCGACGGATTGCGAACACTGCCATTGGACAGCGGAGTTGTGAGATTGGCGTAGGGATTGTAGGAACTGGTGGCACCAGCACCCCCGTTGCTTGCTGCCTCTTCCTCCTCATGTCCCCATTTATTAAGGCGCAAATTCATGACGGAGTCAATCAAAGAAGCGTAAATAGGTTTCTGGACGCATTGCTTTTGCTGCTCAAGCGAGCCGATTAAAGAATCCATCATGGGTCTATTGTAGGCGTCCAGATAGAACCCAGCTAACTACAAGTTATTCAAATTCTACATCAGTTCTACTTATTTAGAAAACTCAAAAAAGTGTACCTTCAAAGACTGGCAAACCGTTTTGATACCTTCGTCACCTCCGTATGAGATCAATTTGTTCAAGGCATTGTACAGAACCTTCCAGTTCCCGAACTTTGATTGGGTGAAGAGTTCAGCCAAGAATAATGAGTATCCGGGGCGGTTCCTGCTTTTCTCCATCTCTTTCATGAACAAGTTCTCCATGTGTCCTTGAAATAGAGGCGATGCTTTCTGCAACAAGACGCACAGGCGACCAGCGTTGTATCGGAAACTTTGCTCGTCAATCCCCTGAGCAAAGATAAAGCGGGATACACTCGCCATCATATCACTGTTTTGGAAGTGGACTTGCAGCGTCTGCATCAGAATGTCAACGACCACCTCAAAATGGCCGGGATCGGCGGTGACGCGCTCAATGATCTTCTGAAGATACTCAAAATCTTTGACCGCATTGGGGGCTGGTTTGCTTTGAGCAGCAACAGCCGCAGCCTCGCGATATTGGCGACGGCAGCATGGTATCAAAATGCGTTCGCGTTCGACTTCGCGGCTTCCGGTTCCGGCCGCGTGCGCTTGCGTACTTGCATTACGCATATGATTTGCGGGATACCATTCCTGGGCATCCGCGTTTAACTGCATGTTTGATCTGGACGATTGAGCTGGACGCTGCTGCTCGTTTTCGTTGTTTGATGAAGCGGTGTATTTCCTATCACCACTCATTTTAACTAAATAATTAATTTGGCAGGTTGTCAAATAGGAAACAATTTAATTGATTATCAGTGTCGCAAATTAATCAAAGTAAGCGAGTGCTTGGAGCTCACGGCTTCAGGGGGGCCCCAAATAATCCAAAACACAATTTACAAAACTACAAAAATTGTAAATTTCAAAGTTCGAAAATCATTTCAAATGCCTCTGCAGAACACCTGGCGGATCATTTTCAGTATTAATAATTGGGTAAAAAATAAAACATGTTTCTCCCGTGAAAATGGTGCGAGTTTTTCAAAAATAAAATGCACTTATTGTATTCTTATTGTTGTTTTTTTTAAATTGATACTTTTCTTAATTTCATTTATGTTATTTTTAAATATGTATCATTTATATTCGTTTTGAAAATAAAAGATAAAAAATATGCGCCATCTTGTTGCGTATGTGCAATCAAGTGATTTTTTAAATAGGTTATATCAGGTTCCCCCCAAAATTGCGTTTGCCAAGGACCTCAACAACCCATAACGCGTCCTTGTTTGTGTAATCACGTTAGTTCGAATGCGCAAGTTAATGAATATGAATAAAGACCAAATATTTTAGTTACTTACGGATTAATCGATGTGTGATTGTGCGAAGTGATCAGAAAATGTTACAATTTATGTAATTTTTGACTTTAGGTGATTTGAAATACGAATGTTTTATTTGTGACAGTTTTATTATTTTTTTATGTAGCGTTCATAGGCAACTTGATTCTATTGAAGTGCATTGATGATTTTTTTTATTACATCAATTGATACATTTTATAATTGAGATTCAAGATTATCGAAATCTTGTCTATATTTGAGGTTCAACATCAAGATCAAGATTGGCAATTCAAGATTTTGTCGAGACAAGAACAAGATCACTCAAATCTCGTCTTGTCTTGACAAGATAACAGCACTATGAAAAATGTTACAATAATGTTAGAAGTATTCTAAAAACCTGAATTCAATAATAAACTTATAATTTTAACAGGCAAAAGCCTTAAAGACTAATGAAAAACTGTTAATAACAAATGAAGAATGTTAGAAAATCTGTCTAATTCTATAATAAACCATGAAACATAAAAAATTAACTTGAATGCATTTAAACAGAAGAAAATGACAAACAAATCGGTTAAAAATCAGCCTTTAAATATGAAGAAAACCCATAAAAAAGAACAAAGCCAAATAGAATGCATCGAAAACAAGAAAAATTACATGAAAATCAGTTAAAAAGCAACTTAAAACACGAAAAACAAAACTGTTAATAACAAATGAAAAATGTTATAAAGTTGGTAAGCAAAAAGTTTAAAACAGGACAAATAACAAAAAAAATCGGTTGAAATCAAATAAATAACAAGGTAAAGCGATAAACACAAATGAAAAGAAGTTAACAACAAATCAATGATAAACCATAAAACATACAAACAACAATTAAATAGAATGCATATTTAAAACAAGAAAATCGATTAAAAACCGGCTAACTAATCCGTTAACGGAAAAATTGTTAAATATAAATAAATGAAAATTGTTTGAAAACTGCTAGAAAACCCCTTAAATCCAAAGACGTCCCATGAATCATACAAACTCAACTAAATAACAGAAAAAACCGTTAAAAATATAAGAAAACCCTCTCATTGCAAATGAAATATGAGAAACAAGCCTAAGTTACAAGAAAATACGTAACAAAAGAAAAATGTTGCAGATACAAGAAAAAACTCTCGGAAAAACTGTTAAAATAATTAAAATGGTTTTTAACGAGATTTCTCGTTATTCCGTTGATTGAAACAAATTACAAAATGCAACTAAAGCTAAAGAACTGGAAAAACCTCAAAATAAACAAATGGAAAACCGATTTTAAGATTTTAAATTTGATTTTAACGGTTTTCTTGTAATTTGTCGTTTGTCAAACCTTTTCTTGTTGATTTTTTTATATTTCAAGTTTTTTCTTAAGTTTATCTTTGGATTCATCAGTTTTTCAAACATTTTCTATACTAGTTAATAATAATTATAGTAAATTAACAATTTAACAACCAAAAATTTACAAGCGAACAAATATATAAAATAATTAATTAATTAATTAATTTGTACAACACATAAAAAGCAAAATAAATAAGGAAACAACAATGAAAACAGTTGACACTAATGACAAGAAAATCGCTAAAAACCGTTAAATAACAAGAAATTATCAAAAGAAGTGAAAAACGCGGTGAAATAACAAAACAAACAAAAGAACGTTATAGAAAGTTTAAACCATAAAAATTAAAAGACAAAAAATTGTTCAAAATGATTAAATGTAATAAAAAACCATACAAATCAAATCAAAAACTGTTAATAACTGAAAATGTTGAAAAATTATCTAAGAAGCATTACGAAATGTTAAAAATGTATCGAACAAGTCCAAAATTGTTAATAACAAACTAAAACGTCATGAAACAAACGTGCCTAAAACAAAACAAAAAACAGTTAAAAACGGTAGAAAAAGCGTTAAATAACAAGCAAAACGGTTAAAACCAATGCAAATGAAAAGCGGTTAAAACATATAATAAACAAACGACAAACAAACAAATGACTCACGAGTGGTGTTTGTTTCTTGGGTTTGGGCGGAACAGCTGGGCCCATTTTCTTCATCGTGCCGGAATTCTTGCCCAATTCGGCGTTCGCAATCATCTGCAATTCCGCCAACTGTTTGTCCAGGCTGTCCATCACTGCAAAACGCGCTTATTAAAAGCCAACAATCTCAAAAACACTTCTTCGGGGCCAACTTCTTCCTGCAGGACCTGCAGGACCTGCAGCTTCTAGGTTAGGTGACTTACTGTCTTTTGTTTGCGTTGTTCTTTCGTCAACTTTTCAGTTGAACGTTTTTGTTTTCACTTTGGTGCAGTGATAACGGTCGCTACGTGTTCGTTTCACGGAGTGATAACTACGCCCAAAATGTTATCATGCCACAGCTCGGCTCAGATACAACTGAGTCAACAATTTACAATTATAATACAAATACCTAACAACCTTACAAATACCACAGTAATACAATGCTGTGATTCATGCGATGAAAACGCGGCGTCGAAGAGCGAACGCGTGCATGTAGTGGTCGTGTAGATGTTGAGGAACACGTTCTCGAATGCAACACACCAAACATCGATGACGAATGACTAGACTACGTGCTTTACACAAATTTCGAAAAGTAAACGATTATAAACGAACTTTACACTGGTTTTCGATTGAGTTTCTTTTTGGTTTTTTGCCATTTTTGCTGATTATTTCAACCGTTAGATTGTATTCTAATAAGTTGGCGGCCCTGCTATTCATTTGAATTTAACGGGTTTTTCATCGTTATTTAACCGCTTTGAACGCTTTTCTCGGTGATTTTCGTTATTTCAATTGTTTTAAGTGATTTTGGGGATTGTACTGTTTTCTTTTATACTTAAAGCTTCTTATCAAGTTTTTCGTTTGTAATTAATAGTTTTTCACTTGTTATGATTAACTAACTTATTGTTTAACTGCTTTACCGTTTTTTGAATTTTTAAACAATTTTAGTGTTTTGTGATTAGTTTCAACTGTGTTTGTATCGAGGTTTTTATTGGTTGTTTCCCTATGATTTGATGTTTTTTAATCTTTTAATTGTAATAAGTTGGCAGCCCTGCTTTTCATGTGTTTTTAACGGTTTTTCTAGGTATTTACCTCTGATTCTTAATTGCTTTTTGTTATTTCAATTGTATTACTCTATTTTAGGGATGATTTCTTTGATTTCACTTGTTTGTATTATTTTTCCTTTATAGTTTAAGTTATTTGTTATTAACAGTTTTTCAGTTGTTTTGATTAAGTAGCTCATTATTTAACTGCTTTAAACGTTTTTTTTGCATTTGTTTTAACAATTTTAGTGTTATATGCATAGTTTCAAGTTTCAACTGTGTTTTTTTGTTGTTTCCCAATGATTTAATGTTTTTATTTTAAGTTGGCAGCCCTGCTTTTCATTTGAATTTTACGGTTTTTTCTAAGTATTTAACCGCTTTAAACGCTTTGCACTGTCATTTAAATGTTGTTTTCTTTAACAATCCAAGCTTTTCATGATGTGTTTCATTTGTTATTAACAGTTTTTAGTTGCTTTGATTAAGTAATTTATTGTTTTGTCTTGGGATTTATGATTTTAACGGCTTTTCTAGTTATTTAACCGCTTTATCATTTTTAACTGCCTTTTGTTATTTTATTTGTTTTAAGTGATTTTGGAGTTTATTGTACATTTATTTGATGAATGAGCAATATAAATGTTGCTTATGCTTGCAATAAATTAAAAACAGAATAAATAAATGACGTAAATCCTGTTGAGGACGTTGTGGTTTTGAGAATTGTTTGAATTATTGGAATATTTCACGACTTAAGCGTTTTAGTTTTAAGATTGAAAGTGGAACATGACTCACATACTCATTGCTTTCTACTTCAAGTTGTATTCATACTTTTCACAAAATTAATATTTCTGATACTTCAATTTCTAAGAATGATTGCATTGCAATAATAGAAAATTACTGCACTGATTAAATTCAGAAATATGAATTTGTTAGCTTTATAAAACTTGCTTCTAAATAAAAGTTCTAATAAAAATAAAATTTTAAAAAATTGATGGAAGATTGAAATGCAAGGTCGCAAGGTTAATAATCCATTGCTTATAAGCATTTATTGAATGTTTGAATGATTGATAACTGATAACTCGTACAAAACACGTCTTGTTTCGTGTTATTCAGATTTTATTTGACTTGCTGGATTGTAGTTGAATTGATTATTTCAACATATTTTCAAAAAGTGTATGACTGAATGGGAATAGCGGTAGGCAACTAAGTGAACAAAAAGCGTTAAACGATTTTTATCATCGTTTAATTTTTGAATTAATAATTAATAAAAATTAAAATAATTTGCAAATACATATAATATTTAGCAATATGAACTTGAACTTGATTTACAACTGAGGCCATTTGAAACCAAAGTAATTTCTAATTGTTTGATTGATTTAAACTTTGCAAGGAATGCAAATTGCATAGTCTTAAAAAAATAGCAAAACAAAACACACTGTAGAAGCTTAAAGTTTAAGCAAAGCAAATGTTAGTGTTTTGGTCAGCATATATAATTAAAAACAACTCGCTTTACAAATACTTTCAAATTGTAATTCGATTATCAAACAAATCTACAAAACATAATAATAGATACTAAAATGTTTGCAGATAATGTTTGAAACTAAGTTTTTCAGAAACTGGCACCAATTTAATTTTTTTTAATGTTTTAATTTTAATAAGTTGGCAGCCCTGCTTTTCATTTGAATATAACGGTTTTTTCTAGGTATTTAACCGCTTTAAACGCTTTGCTCTGTCATTTAAATGGTGTTTTCTTTAACAATCCAAGCTTTTCATGATGTGTTTCATTTGTTATTAACAGTTTTTAGTTGTTTTAATTAAGTAATTTATTGTTTTGTCATGGGATTTATGATTTTAACGGCTTTTCTAGTAAAACAAACAATGTTTTATTTCTCATTTTTTTATTTCTATTGTAAATAAATTAACGTATCAAATAAAACTTAATTTCAAAAAAAAATAAAAAATATATGAAAACAAGTATGGGATCAAAATTGCTCAAACGTTTTTTTTAAATTTAAGAAATTTTGAAGCAATGATTAAAAATTGTCCGTCTTTTTTTTTTAAATTTTGTTGCATGCATCAGTTGCCATAATAAGTTTTGAAATTTAAACGTAAATTAAAATGTTCAAGAATGATTCAGTTACCGACGTTTTATTTCAAAAATTATCAGCGTGTTGGAAAACTACGCAAAATCAGGTTTTAAAACAAAATTAATAAACGAGCAGTTTTTTTGTGCTATTTAAAATCTTGAATTTTAATCTGCTTACATAAAATACATAACAATATTTTTTGTTATCAATGTACAAGTTGGGATAATTTTTATTTGTTTCCAAAACAAATGGATATCATGGATATCTTCATAATTTCGTGGTCAACTACAGACAATCACTGAACACGAACAATTTTTTACTTGAATTTTTATGCAATACAATAAGTTTACTTTTTTCTTAAAATTACGACCTACCCCCTACCCCTAAATTTAATTATCCTGCAAACAGGGCTTGGAACGGGTAAATAATACCGGTTTAAAAATACCGGTAAACGTTATTATTTTAAAATTTTCGATATTTTTTCCCGATATGGAAACCTGTAAAAATTTCATTGCATTTACCGGTAACCCTTTTCAT
>JARJDT010028514.1:0-16177 GCA_030264655.1 Leptusa sp. GC000079 | reverse complement strand
TAGCTAAATATGTATTCGCGGATGTTTCAACGCTGACATGTAAACTGCATTGTGTTGCTCGTTGCATTCAGTTTTTGATCCTATTAAATAGAAAGCGCGCACTAAAAACAATTCGCGAATACCCGCCAAAACATAAAATAGCGCACACTTTTGTATTTAATATCATTTATAATATGATAAATTTTAAACATTACATTTCGGATGGTGCAAAATGCGAATCGGATTATACGACTCTCACTCAAATGCAGCGCTCGCTATCTTTTATTTTGTTTGTTTCGTCGTTGCGACTTTTTTGCTGTACCTAAAAGTTTGCTAAGTATCCGATTTGGCCATTCCTCTTATTTATAAATTCTTGGGTTTATAAGCAAAGACAACATCTAAATTACTTGCCTCTAACTTTAATATTCACTTGTTAAACTCGTCGGTTTACTTGGCAAAATATTTCCGCAACTTAGCACGCGGCCGTAAGAAAGTTTACAAAATTCTTTGCCAAGAAGTAAACATCTTATTTCACAACGTGAATATGCCAATTTGACTATGTACAAGGTTTGAATTTTTGAGAATGGAAAAGAAGAAGTTAATGTGAAATGCTTGCTAGTGCTATGTAGTATTAGATTACGTGGAAAGGTCCATTAGCATCGATCAGAAATGTAAGATTCCAATTTCATTAAAGTAGTCATATATCTGAGTGAAGGCGTTTGCCGCGAGTGCAAAGCGAAGGTAACCGCTTGCTGATGCGCTTTTAGTCCTGCTCGCTAGCGAGTTAACGAGCTAACTTATTATTGCCAGCGTTGCGCGGAAAGTGCACAAGTCGAATTGGCAAGGATCAGCCCTCTACAGCTCTCTTGAGCAGATACTAAACGTCTCCAGCTAGTTGAACTGCACAAGACTCTCTAAGCTTCGCTTAGGTCACGAAGGTGCTGTCTACTGATGTGAACACATATTCCATGTGAATATTACACCCTTATTTAAATTTGCAACTTTCTATATGAACTCAGAACTAGCTTCAAGTCGTTAACCCAGTCATTATTAGAAAATTATAGAAATTGCTCGAATATGCTCGTTGCGAATTCAGTTCAGTTGGGTAGGAAGATTTTTTCGCGACCTCCTGTTGCCAGTGTGACATATAACGACTCCCAAAAGGACTGCATTCATATTATATGTTTTGTTCCACTGGATGCCCCTGACTGGTTTGGCCGACTTTCTACGCTCCAGACTTAATACTCGCGAAGGTTGCTGGCCTGCTCTCTTGGTCCTAGCATGATTTAATGCCAGCATAGGTATTCGTACGTATATTGCGGTTGTAGAGCTTCTTTTGCTCATGTTTGCTGTTTACTTCACATGCTTCCTTCCTTCAAAACAGCCAATTTACACAGTCGAGTTTTTTGACAGAATTACTCGCAAATACAGAATGGTTTTTTAGTTTCGGTGTGCAGCAGGTTTTTTGGAGGAAACTAGCGACCGAAAGATGGCGTTTTAAGCAGGGTGAAATTGCTGTCATCTGTCATTTTGTATAAGGTCAAGCAAGGTTAGTTGCTGCCATCTGTTATTTGTAAAAATTCCAAATCCAAAATAGCTCTAAGGCAGCTATTTTGTTGCTGTCATACACTATTTAAAAACTAAACAGACTAAAAATCAAATGTCCATCAATTTTCAGGAAATTTGTTTGGATAAAATTTAGAATCAGCCTGTCAGAATGGCGTAAAAATTTAAATTATTTATAGTTTTAAAATACCGCATATAAAGTTGCATAAGTTATTTTAGTTTTATCGGTTTTATCGAAAGTTGGCTGTGTAAATTGGCTTAAAGTCAAAACATGCAATAGTATGCGGATCGATTTACCCGTCGGGTTGTAAATAATAATTAGATATTATTTCCTGCTGATACCTGCGTTGCTATATGCGAGTCGAGAGTGTAAATAGTGACTGTGTACCTATAGTAATAATCAAGGGCTGACGCTCATCGATCACTCTTATCGGCAAGCATCATGATGTCTGTATAATGGCATGGCAGTATACAACATGATGAAGCAGCTCCATCGTCGTCGTCGACGTCGTGCGGAAACTGCACACATATTATACGAATATGACACTTGCCAGATTGTACCTTCTACAAGCATGAGAATGAGGATAATCCCTTTGCTTTAGCTTTGCCAAGATATTTTAAGACGACAGCATACTGAACACAACCGCCAAACAAAACCCAGATTTTTATTGCCGCCCACTTCGTTCTTTTTCTGGTCTGATTATTGATATGTTTCTTATCAGATACAGGTTCAGCTTTTTCAATATTTTAATGTCAAATAAGGATAATAAATGTGGTCATTGTACTCTCTTCGTCTACCTATTTGCAGTGTGTGCTCATACAATGTATTTCTACAAGACGTTATATTCGCAGCCCGGCGCTTTCACACTCTGTAATGTAAAATGTGCATGTTCACAATGTGAAGGCGCCGGGCTGCAAATACGCTTACAGTGTTTCTGCCTCGCTTTTGTTTTACTCGTTGCGGTTCCTGACATGTTGCTTTAGGGTTAAAAGCTAAAAAAAGGTTTGGCTTCTCATTCGCTTGTTGTTGTTGTGTGCGTCAGGCATTATGTAAATATTTGCCTCATAAAACAACCATAATTGAAAATATTTTGTTTTTTTCTCGGCTTCCTGAAAATCTGATACTGACCACAAAAGTTGAACGGTGGGCCAATTAAAAGAGGAACGATATATCAAAACGTTATTGTTTTTATCGAGTGCGCATAGTGCCCGTAACGAAGCGTTAAAAACGAGGCAATATTTAAACGCTTGCAAAGTTTCAGCTAGAAATAAAATAGCTTTCCATTTTGCAATAAAACAACGATGCTTAAACTGTTTACTGCCTATGTAAATCAATATTAGCTAGCTGGTTCGCTCGCCGTCAAACTCTTTGTTATACGGTTGCACTTAGAATACATTTTTGCATGCTTTATTGAGTTGATGCTTCAATTTATAGTTTTACGCCGTCGATGCTGAATCGGCGAAAATTTATATTGAAAACTTGTTCGCGAAACTTCGCTACGAGTTCTTTTGATTGCTTTAATTAAAAAGCATTCAACATACTTTTCGGTGATAAATAACTAGTTATTGTATACTATAAACAGGAACAAGAAACAACATGGATATTAATCGCTTGGCTTTTATTACGTTTTCTTCCTAATGACATAACAATGTAAATATTACAATTTGGACACGTTTCGAACGTAATTATTGGCATTAGTTTAATAAGCGTGCGCCATACGGGGGTATATAAAATAGGTTGTGTGTTGTTGCGTTTTAGGACTCTTAATCAAATATGTGATTTCCGAGACTTCCAACCCGAGCAACTAAACTAACAAATATAGATGAAGATTAATGTTTCTCTTGCGTGAATATTTATTCATACATGGTAAACGTAAACGTGTATCATGCCGGGAATGGCTTCCTCGTCGTATTTATACTTAACTTATATGTATATCACACAGGGAGTTGCTACATTACTCAAGTTTTCGCACGCTTTTTGCCCCCCAAACATGCGCCAAAGAGCTCAGGTTTACCTACGCCTACGTGCGAAAAATCGGAATGCGGAATATTCACACGTGATGAGTAACTAAAGATCTATATTTAACACTTCATCAAATTTACAATTTACTGTTTCACACACTTTAAAACATTATATTTTTTCAATATGATAATAGAAAATTTGGTTTTAACGTGGAAACTAGTCGCCAATTCAATACAGACAACTTTTACATTTTTTAAATGTTTTAAAAATATCTCGTCGTTTTTCAATCTGAAATTTGCCTTGGCTAGAATTTAGTTTGAAGATGGCAACAAGATTCCCGCAAGTTGCAGTGTCAAATCCTTGAATTTTCCAACATTCGGTATATCGTTTCTATAACAACGTGTGATTAGAACAGATTAGGAATAAGATTAATTGCAATTGCACCATATAGACATATGAACTATAAACGATATTATCGTTGGTACGACTTAAGGGGATACATGATCAAATGGCATTTGGCTTAATGAGACAGATTAGTATCGATAAATCAGACGTATAGCTTAACGGTCGAAAACGCGCACCCCAAGCCATGAAAATCTCGACAGTTACGTTTACTAATCCTTCATTATGTAAATGCATCTTCAATAATGAATGGCAATTGGCATACGTGGAGGAGCGCGAATTGAATCGGTTAATCTAAGCTAAGCGAACTTTGAGCCCGCTAAATATTAGCAGTCGTAGATACAACAAATTAATATTGACAACCGTTTAACACCGCTAAACCTTACTTTGAACACTTTGAAGATATGTGCGCTTTAATCGGTTGGTTGAGCGGGTTTATGAGTAATGATTTGGGGATTGAGTGACAGACGAAGCGGCGAAGCGAAAAGAGAAAGCGTGAATATACGAGGGTTAGATCAAAAGCTGTGTAAGCTCAAAACGCCTAATATGAACTCTTTGAGACGATGTCGAAGTCGAAGACGGGTAATAATCTCGAAAGATGCTTGCCGGACAGAATCGAGCGGCTTGATTCTTTATTTACGATCAGTTGCACTAAGTGGATTGTTGCAAACGCCTTCTGACACAACAGTTTTCCTCCCGCGCGTGCAAAGTTAATTTGTTCGTTTACGCATCAGCTTCCTGCCTGAACACTTTATTTGTGTGCCGCTGCCGCCCACAGTGCATTAAAGCGTCTTGTTCGTGTGCCGAAAATCGACTTGTTAAACCAGCAAACTTTTCCACACTCGCAGCACACAGAGAGGAAATGAACACCTTTCCCAAATAGCCAAATAAGGCATATCGCATCGTGCACTCGCTCTGCATGTGGATTAGCGTGCGAAATATAAATAGGGATCTTATAAGTAGTTTGAGATTAGAGAAAGTTTGCGCTGTTGATGTTGTTCCCTTTTAGATTATGCGGTCTCGGTCAAAGTTATGAACGAGTTTGTGCGCAAAGCAAATATGAACCGCATATTGTGCAGCATCGGCAAGAGCGTACGTTTTATCCGCCTTGAAATAGCACTTGCCGGATTTGCTAATCCCAACACTCGGAAGCGAAGCCATGGGGAGAATGCACGTCACGAGCGTCATGATTACACTTGAGAATTTCCAAATTAAAAACCCAAACGGACGGACGGACATGACCCGAGCAACTCCAAGTCAGCGACTAAATTCACGTTTGTTTTATATTTTTCGTTTAACGCCAACCGTTGTCCGAGCACACGTTCTTGTCGTGGAGTGTACTTGATGTTGCGAAATAAACGAACCGGACGATACATTCGTTTTTATTGTCTGTCTTCTCACATGTCGTTTGAACGGAATTTGTCAAGGCGCACTGAGCAGGTGGCGGCTTTAAACAGGATACTAAATGAAGGTACGTGTACGTAAAGTGAAGCGAATTAAATTTTCAAAGGGCTTCCTACACATCAACGTCTCTAACATCAGAAGTTGAACCGCCATTCGCATGACGCAAATGTTAACTACTGATTTTAGATTTTGCTAGTCGTATTTTCTTTGAACTGCAACTCGAACTCGAAAACGAAAGCTTACTTTTAATAGAGATTATAATGGTAACTGTTGGTAACATTGAGAGCTTTATACCATTGGGATCTCTGAGTATAGTGCGGTTTTGTTATTTTAGTCCTTCATTCCCTGTTTCCTTGTTTGGTGTTTTAGAACACTAGCTCATTGAAAATGCAACGAATTTTACAACCGTTCACAACAAAAACGCCTTGTCAGATATTTTCACTTGCAATATAGAAATTAAATTAATTACTTACGTGTAATTTAAATTTAAGCTACTGTAATAAAGTACATAATTTTTGATTGATATTTATAGTTTTCTAGTAAATTGTCAATGTTATGCTGAAACTATAAATTTAGTTTAAATTATTAATGTTTGCGAGACATCCTGTAGGATACTGAATATTGTACGGAGTGTGCCTGCGTGTAGATAAAGCACAGAACCCCTACTAACATCTACTTAAAGTTATTCTATAAACAATGTTACTTTACATCTTAGTAAGACGGAACGTGAGCGATAGTACAAGACAAGACTTTTAACGAAATATAAATCCGCAACAACAAGGACGCCTTTTATGCACATATTACTTACTTTTTGTTTAAAAGCAACTCTATACTGTGTTACTTAACAACTATTGTCGAACAAACGGCAAAGGGGTTTCACTTACGTGCGATGTTTTCCCTCGCGTTGCGATTTTGATCTGCGCTCGCATTTCAAGCGCGTTCTTGGGTGTAAACTAGTGATAGAACACACACCTTAAAGCAGCAGTTTTATCGATAGAAAAATGTTGAACGCTACCTAAATATTGCAAATCCCGTTATAAAAATGTGTAATGTATCGTGTAACATTGTAATCTCAGGGGTAACTTCTAAGAGCCTACCAGAAAACGAGCGCGCTTCTTCAGCCAGATACATGTTCAATAAAAGGTGGATATGTATAAAGGTTAAAGTCTCAATTCGAATATATGTATTTCCCCTCGGTGTATACACGATTCGTTCGGCTTGGCGCAAAAATAACGCATTATTTTTCGCTCTCTTCGCCTTTTCAATGTGCGAGCGCGTTGAAAGTGGACCGTTTTCAATCGCTTTCCAAGTACACTTCCATCCCCTAACTGGAGTACTAGCCAACCACCATCTTACACGCTTTTTCTATTTACTTCCAAAAATGGGAAAAGAAGATATTCAGGTTTCTTAACTTAGTAATTTTACACTCTTGTTTTTTTATAGAAAAAAAAATCGAACATTTTTCAATATTCGAATATAATTTGTTTCATTAAAATTGCGTGTAAAAAGTGGGTGAAGTATATAGGTACATGTAGGTCATATGTGATGCATGTATATTATTATTATTAAAGTTTGGAAAATGCGCTTGTTTGCTTCCAACATTGCGGTGTATTTGTGCTTGTGCGCTTCTTTTTTAATAAATCCACAATTTATTCTGTCCATGTTGTTAGATTCCTGGCGTTGTAGCTGCATGCATGGAGGTATAATGTATGACTAAATTTCACCCCGGCGAATTCCGTATGCTGCGGCTGGCTATGCAAAAATCTTTTTATCGCATGTGTATAGAGATGTATAAAAATGTATAGTCGACACCGCAGCATCACATCACATCGTTCACCAGTCAGTATGTGTCGAGCGAACTCGACTCGTAATGGCACTAGAGACATGTGGAAGAGTGCGCAATGCAATGAGACACACGCTTTAGTATTCAGTGTTGTTTTCCACCTGCATAAAGTATCTGCCGCCCCCGTTACTATTTCCTATTGTTCAATATTAATAGCACGTGTGTTTTTCTCCCTGTTTCAGATGTCGCCTACAAGCCGAGACATTCGTATGTTGAAGGTAAGCAAAGGATTCCGAAATTTCTAACCCACTGTATATTGAGTTAAGGAATGAGGTAGTCAGTATATTTTTTATATAAAATATGCGATTCGTTATGTTGTTTCTTATGTACGTCCGACGTTTTGCATATTTGCAATATTTATTTACGAACCGCGCAAGCAACCCGGAGAAATGTCGCATATTGCTAAATACGCCACGACATGACGTACAGTTTTGTCGTTTTACCCACATAAGTTGATGTTTCTTTCTTTCCATGTCATTTCATCGTTTTTATACTATAATAGAACACAACGCGTCCTGCATTATTTGTTCTCACATTTTCTTTGTGCGTTTGTGCGACAAGTTTAGACATAAATGTAATAAATAGTCTGTCACATATTTTGTCGGTTTATATTTCAAAGTTATTTAAAATTTTGAAAATAACGGTTTTTCAAAAATTTACATTTTAACAAATTTAAATCTCATTCGGTTATTCTGAAAGCTTTTTTGACTTTAATGAGATATATCGTATAACAATGACGTACGAGAACATGTTAGCATAATTTGAGGCGTTACACATTCGATATCGACTATATTTCATTCGGCAAAGCGTCGCATTTATAGCACAAACGTCGTTTTATTGCTGTAATTATGCCTCTCGCATGGTATACATTTCCAATAGGCTGATAAAAGCGGAAGTAAAACGCGCACAAGCAAAAAAGTCGAATTTTACGTTTTACCAATTCTGATTAAAACTGAGTCACTGCAATCTCGTTTCCTATTTCCCTGCACATGAAACTCGATGCGCAAATTGATCGCTGTTTTATCTTTACACTTGAAGCGACTTTTTACAAAATAGTCGTTGCTTTATTCATTAATTAGAATCGTCGAATTATCATTGTACTTTTCTGCGCGACGGCGGAAAATTCAACTCCATTTAACTCGATGAATGTAACGCATTTGCACACCTCAACATTTCCACCAACGTAATAGATCAACTTGTTAGCTATTCTTATATTTGCTCTTTGTTATAATTTATAGTCTATAGGGACATTTATTAAACCGCATTATTATTAAATCCAAAGTGCAATAGTGAACTAAAGTCTCTACCGATAAACATGGCAGGTAGCACAATTAAGGATCAAAAAGCCTGACAATATGCGCAACACATTATTTTCTAATTTATTTATAAATAATCCCGATACATCCTATAGGCACTACGTTTGCTGTTTGAGCATGTGTACAAGCGCAATTATAAACCGCACCTCGGTTTTTATGTGCCAGTCGCATGAACGCTTTTAAAAAATTTACAGCATCGCATCAACTGACATCAACCTTCATTGCAACTTTGTTATTCAAATCGCTACAACAATAAACACCGGCAAATATGAAAATTTCATGCCTGTTCTCTCTCGTTCGTCATTATGTGTACGATTTTTCCGCCGGCCGACTCGTATACGTAAATTGTTATGTGTTTATGATGCGCGCGGTTGAAATTAAATTTTCAAGCGGAAATTGCAAGCGCGTTTAAAGGCACATAATGAATTCATGTCCTCTGCCTCTGTCCGTTATACTTAAATAATTCACCAAATAGCAGATGACAAATGTATGGAAATTCGATTATAAAGTTGACGATTCTTTTATCGTTCGTTTATTATTCTATTTGTAACGCATTTAAACTTTTATATGGATAACGAATGCGGAAGCGATTGCTGAAGCCTAATGATGAAATATGCCAGTCGTTCCTAATCGGCGTAAGGTCATAACGATAACGAGGCTTCTGGATAGGAGAGCTGAACGGGTTCGAATCGGTTTTAGTTTGAGTATGGAGGCGCCGGGCAACCACGTTCGAGTGAACTCACACGATACTCCTGGGGGTTGTAAGACTTACAACGAGAGAGAATACGCCAGGTCATCAGCTCCTTTGCGCAAAATACTCTGCCGCAGATACTTAAAAATCTAATGAAATATTAAAGCTTCATGCTACATTAAATAAGAAATGTTTCAAATGACATTATTTAATGTCGTCATTCCTCAAACGCGCACACCGTAACGACACCGGATCTGTAACTCTCCTGCAACGATTTTCTTCCTGCCGGCGCCACTTTCTCAAAATGATAGCTGAAAAAATCCGAGCGCATAGAAATGGCAGCTAATAAAAGCCTACGTGCATGTTTCTTATACGGTGTATTATGGCCGCTTAATATCTAGGGAAACGACCTCTTCGTCGCGGCTACGTGTTGTTGCGATTCCTCCGAGTGTAATTCTTGCTTCGCTATATGTTTTTGTATGCGCATTATACGTTTACAAGTGCGAGTTTTCTCCAACATCGCGAATTTTAAATTAATTCAATGTGGACTGCGTTCAGAATTACTGCAATGGAAATAAACTTTTATAGACTGCTTACTTTGCCAATTTGTAATGTTGATCCGATCGGATCCAAAACTCATTAGTTTAAACGGTAGAGCACCTGAGCAAGGACCAACAGAAACTTAAGGACATCTCAAAAGTAAAATGGCAATTTCAGAAGAATTGCGCGCATCAACTTTCCGATTTTACTACTTATTCAACTTTTCTCACACGGCAAACGCGCAAAGTTATAAATCTATAAGTCCGCGTCTAATAGAAATATGAAAGATTTTATTGAACGATTTTTACAGACAACAATGTTCAATGATGCGTGCCAGGATTATAAATATACGTTTGAGATGGATTCAACGCTTTTAACCGCGCTTCGATTTTTTCCCATCAGCTTAAGCTAACGCGAAGATCTCCGTGTGAGCCGAGCTAGTAAATTTCAATCAATCACCATCTCATTTTATATTATCAATCACCTACTTTGCACTTAAATAACGGCGATGGAGTTTTTTTTTTACTTTATTCACTCGGAGCATTTTCTCATTTCTTTTCGGCGAAGCGCCGGCTAATCTTGATTGAACTACTTTTTGTCGACGGCGCGCATAACTTTGCCCAAAGAAGTAAACGAAAGGATAGTTTACACTGATAAGTGACAATAGTCGCACATTTGAACACACATGTTTCGAACAGTCTCAGTTTTCTTTTCTTTTGGCAACAGGAAGCAAGCACAGATTAATGTGGAAACTTTTCGGTTTGTCGGAGTCAAGTTCGACCATTAGCTCTGGAGCAAAAGCATTTTCTTTATGCGAGCCAAATACCAACAAAATCCCCATACTCATATACAAGGAAACTCACAAAATAAAAATTTGAAAATTGAAAAATAATTAATTATTAAACTATAATTGCGATTTAATTTAATTTTGAAATTTTAATTTGTGGAACACTTTGTATATGCAGTCGCCTGCATTTGTAGGTTTTGGTAATAGAAGTCAGCTTATAACACGCACACAACTTCCTCGCTTTTGTCGATAATGCGAAACACACCGAAAGAACGTTCTGAGAGAAGAGAGAAAATTGATTAGCAATAATGGTAGACTCGAGTGTCGGACGTGCGTTATACATTTGCGCGAACAAAAATGTTGGCGTGCCAAACCTCCGAAAAACTCATAAATCATTTCCTCTCGTGGTTCAAACTCTTTTAAACCATCGCTGGCGCATACATGTATAGTTTTAATCGTTGTTGTTTTTTGGCCAAGAGGGCGCCTGACATAGAGGTGACATGTTTCGAACAAAGAGAAAGTGTCGCATTCAATGCTTGTGCATGTGGAGGATACTCCACTCTGGAGGTGGTCACATGTCACCGCCAGTGGTGCATGATGGTGCTCGGGGTGCCATTCATTACCGCAACACGCGGTGGCTCAACATTTCCGTCCAAACAAGCGACAACATCAATGCTCAGACCATACTCGAACTCGAGTGATGAACTCAATGCGTGACAAAAGCAATTGGAAATTGGGAATCAATTGGCGATCATAATTTACTTCTTGGACATCTAAATGTCTAAAACATTTAAGAATCTAAGCTTCAAAGCTTTGTTTGCGAGCGATTTCCAGGACTCAAAAGGAAACTATCGACAAGGCAGGAAAACTATTTGAAAAATTTATGGCGCGCTTAGTTTCACTTATTCAATCATAGTTCGTCGATCGTATAGGAATGATATACATTTGTAAGAAAGCTGCAAACGTGAAAACGACGAAAGGTCTTTTCTATTTCCATTCCGCCCCACACTCTTTAGTTGGGTTTTCGTGCAGTCAGCCATGTATTGAACCGAATCTATTTTATTCCTGTTAGTTAAACGGTTTGTAAATATTCGGACCAGTGCGCTCTCCGAGTATTTGTATTGCAATTTGAACAGGTCGGTGCGGTTGAATCGTAAATGACTTCCAATAGTTGTGCAAATTCATATGCCGCCTGCAATTTCACTGAATCCATCACACACTATTTTTCAGCACAAATATTATAAATTTTAAATCATTATGTAAAAGTTAAAATTTATTTAAACATTTTGTATGGCACGTCTGGTTTTGATATGTTTGATATCGAGAATATTTGAGGGCTTCGAGTGCTTTCGAATAACTCGATCGAGAGGATTCACTCGAGCATCAATCTGCATCAGTAATTGATGGTGTTCGCACCAGTGTCTCTCAGGCCCTTTTGTGTGTGTTTCGGGCTTTTAGACATTATAAATCTATGTTGGAGAAAAATGACATTTTTGTAGAATGTACCAATCCCTCTTCAAACAGCCACTTTCATAATTTATGTCATATAACGAACGGTAATCGTATATTGTATCTCTAGGTAGTCAAGTCGAGCATATACGACCGCAGCTGTGTTTGCCATCGAAACAGCGAAGGACGGGCGGCTACGTCACCGTTTTCTGTAAATTAAATTGAAATAAATTCAATAAATTTGTTTGAATTTACGTAATCAGTGAATTTTAAATTGCGCCATCTAACAACAATAATCAACATTAAATAACAAAACAATGAGAATAGTTTAGACTCCCTAGGGTAACTATGAGTCGTTTTACTCCCTCATTTTGTGTCATATACTAGATGTTTTCTGGGTAGGTAGGCGAAAAAAATATTTGATTATACATGCTTCTGATACCAGAAGTGAATATCATGTTTGATTGAATTTTTCGAAGCAAATAAGTGAATTTCATTAATTCATTAGATTTAACGTTACGGTCAATTAAATTCGGAAGAGGCGATCGGTAATTAAGCTATATACGAATGCGAATCTGGCATCAGACGTTTGCCTGGTAAGGGAAGAAGAGGGGTAAAAGGAGAGGGCACGAGATTAACAGGATTCCAAGTCGGATTTCCTTCGGTTGCGATGCCACCATCGTAGCAAACAGCACTAATAGTCATGTTGCTTTCGTCCTCATCGTGTGCACGAGTTATACAAGGATTCTGCAATAGGTAATAGTAATAGACATCAAACCAAGGACCAAAGTAAAATATTTAGTAGACAGAAAGCTTGTAGCTTTAAATGTAATAGCGGTAGTTCTTTAAATGAATTGGAAATAACCTAAAATGGTTTGGGTTGCCTTAAAATATAGCGTATGTTAACATTGGTAACGGTTTTCGGTATCTATTTTCCCCCAGCGGGAAAAAAAGAGGAAAGGAAAGAAGCATTAAATGGTTGGACCTCTTTTTGATTATCGCGGAAAGCGGGAAACGAACGCTATAAGGAAGAAAGAAAATAGCGCTGCGACGATGCCTTAAACTCACAAAGCAATTTGTGGTACTGAATTATGCAGGCCTGCTCTATGGCGTGCGAAATAGAATTGGCCGGGTATGTTGTAATAGCATAACTGGAACGACGCCATTGCTGCAGCCGGACACATGACAAATGCAACCCATTAACCTCTACACCTAGACAAGTTTATATCCTTCCAGGAGGAGCGACCCCTGTGGCCTTTCCGCACCCAGGCGCAGATGGACCAATATTTGTAACCGTCCCCGGCTAGGCTAAAATTCTAACGCCTTATCGAAAGCGTTAAGCCTTTCAGAATCCTCGCACAGCTGAGCACGAAATGACATCGCCTCAACTCGCCAAGAACGGTCATTTGCTTCAATGTGCGCCACACTAATTTCTGTCCGAGCTAACAAATTGCTTTTATCGATTTAATCGTATTATAATCCATCGCTCTCGGTGTCGCACACTATTAATAAAAAGTAAAAAGCAAACTTTTCTTGTGAAACTTTCGTATAGGTTTGCGGTTTGGCATTTTCGGCGCTCGAATTTCAGACAAATTTATTATAAAACAGGGCCGCGATCATTTATCAAATATAATCGTTTTTACACCGCACGACCCGAACGATGGCCGGACAAAAACAGACGCAGGCCACACACGTCTTCGTTGCCGTCGCCGACAAAATAATCCGGGACAGCGCTGCCAGCCATACCAACAGTCTGCAATAATTGTTAAAAACGCGCGCTTTTTCCCCTCACATATGACACGAGCTTTGCGTATTTCGTTAATGGTGACCCAATTCTATTATCCCAATACGAATGCGAGAGTGCTTCAACTTCCTGTTATCCTGTGTGCGATTTCTTGATGTATGTGCATGTTTTTTACCTAACGGCCCGGCGCCTTCATCGCTACCTATATTTACAAAAAATGTAAAATGAGGAATTTTGCACTTTTCTTTGCCAAGCGAGTGTACGCGTTTCCGGCAGGAACCGCACGCACTGCGTGCCTATTCAAATTAAGTCATATATTTTCCATCCGAATTCAAACCGGATGTTTTCAAATTTAGAACTCCAAATTTCGTATGTAAATGTAAATATTGATAAATTTAAAATTGCACAATTTTAGTACTTTGCATACCTACGAAGTTGAGACGTTTAAAAATCGCAATATTAGCAATGAAATAGTTTCCGACTGCGACTCCTTGCACGTCCTATGCCAAAGTCATTTCTCATCCTGTTTCCTAGGCACTTTTGGTTCTCTTGGCACAGAAATTCCAATGGCAGTGCGGGACGGAAGTGCGGAAATTGTCTGCGAATTGCATATCTACTGCATTTCCACAAGCCAATATGATTTTTTCATTTTTACTTTATTTCGAAAATAACGTATTTTGTTATAGAAATAATAAGAAAATCATTCGGATGCAGATGACTTTGATTCTCAAAGCGCTCGATTAAATGCCATTCGATAAATGCGGTACAATGTTCATTTTGCGCGATTTGTTTCGCTGCTCGAATATGCATCAGAAGCAGAATCTTCTTAAAGGATCTGCGTGCTGTTTTCCCGGCCAATTTGCATAGTGATTGCTTCTCATCGTCGTCGTTTGGCATCATTGTCGATTCAAGTATCTTACCGATAAGAGGCCTTTGTTATCGAACGCTAACAATACGCTAAATTGACAAATATGGTTTCGACTAAGACGCTGCACTCTACAGACACAATTTTCAATATCGATTGTGTGCCTGACGGTGGCATCGTCTTATAATTAATGATGGCGAAGGCAAATAGACCAAGTCTTAGCAGAAAAACACTGCTAAAGTGACACACTAAATTACGCTCAAGCTCAACTCATTTGAAGGAATGAAACTATTTATATAGAAACTTTAGACAAATGAGCCAAGATTTCAGGTAACTTTTTCTATCTTTTTATAATTTGCTTAATTAATTATTGACACACGTGGATTCAAATTTAAGTTTTGAAGGGCTTAAGAGCATTGTTTGAAGTTTGTAAAGCGCTTGCGGTACAGGCGCTGCATTAGGCGAATCCTTTATACCAAAACCATGAGTGGTTTAATCCGGACCACAGGATCCTGTATGGAAAATCTGCTCAGTATTCAATCTAAAAATAATATATGTTGCTTTTTATATCATCTCTCATATACACTGAGCAAAAAAATGATCTCAGTACAATTTAATTGTTTCTGTATGGCGGGATTATTTTAAATGGTAAAATCTACTACATTTATGCATTTATTTATGAATAAGCTGTTTACTAACTGGCGAATCACCGACACGTGGCAACCATCTTTGGGTTATTACGAAGAGAAAATCTCAATACCAAAATATTCAAACTCGATCCGTTGACCTATACGAGCTTATCAAAGTGTTCAATGAGAAATAATACCTGAAACATGTTACATTTACAGCCAAGGAGACATTCGTAAAATTTCATAGCTGTATCTTGTTGTTAAGAATTGAAAATTGATGTTTGTATCACCCGCCGAAGAGTTTTTTTAGAAAAAATATTCCTACATTTTACAACCTTGCAAAAACATATGTTTATGAATGAGTTAAGAAAGTTTAAGATAATGAAATTTAAAGGCTTTTTAGTATGTGACATTTACTGTCACAACCGATTTGTTTCAGCGACATAATTTTCTTGTGCTTTTTAACTTTTGCTAAACTGTTTGTAAAAACTAATGGAGGTTTCGTTAGTTGTATCCGCGGATATGCACTTAGTGTATTGATTCTGCAACCAAAATTTCCACGCAGACTTTCCACGCAGACTTTTCTGTATCACCCATAGTTTGCTTGTTATGGCGATTTTAGTCTTATTTTCGGCGGTTTTTCACGAATATTTGGACAGCCCGAATAGTTAGGGCAAAAGTGTGTTTTGGGAGCTAAAAGGCAATTAATTTGTGCGTCTTTTTTGTATTCAAGACTTTTCTGTGTCTCCCATGGTTTGCTTGTTATGGCGATTTTTATCTTTTTTCGGGGGTTTTTCGCGAAAATTTGGACAGCCCTAATAGTTAGGGCAAAAGTGTCTTCAGGGAACTTAAAGGCAATTAATTTTTGCGTCTTTTTTGTATTTAAGACTTTTCTGTATCTCCCATAGTTTGCTTGTTATGGCGATTTTTGTCTTTTTTTCGGTGGTTTTTCGCGATTATTTGGACAGCCCTAATAGTTAGGGCAAAAGTGTCTTTGGG
>JARJDT010028510.1:0-18560 GCA_030264655.1 Leptusa sp. GC000079 | reverse complement strand
GTTAACATACCTACACATTTTAACAGTTTAATTGAAAATAGTTTTATGTAATACAAAACATTTTCGGGTTACAATTTTTCTAAAATAAAATACAAAAACAAATTAATTTATTTTTCAAGGATAGAATTGTTTTGTGTCACATTTGGTATAAGGTGGATAAAGCGAGTTATCCAGCTAGGAATCCCAGAAAGAACGTGGAATCGGGTAGCAGCAGCAGCAGCTTCCCGAAAAACATACCAATGTCTATGGCTGCGGCTTCAACTATACATATCCAAGGAAGAGAGTTAGTTGCGGGGGTTGTGGGTTAAAAATGAGCCCGATTAGGGCCCCTTGGGTGAACTTATACGACGGCTCGGGCACATATATTACGAACAAGAACCCCTCCAACTCAAACTAACACTAGTTGTCTAACCATACTCACTTATGCCACCTCTCACTCCTTAAGCTTAGCCTAAAACTTGAAGCACACACCAAACAAACAAGGATATAAATTCTTCATTGGAATTGATAAAAGAACGAAAACAATATTCAATACAAATGCATTTGGAAAATTAAAATAAGTAGTTTGGGGAAGAATCAAAATGAGAATCAAAATGGGCTATTGTTTTATTAAATTGTTAAAATGAATGTGTTTTTCTTTTGCTGGTATTTTGTCGCTTATGGAGAAAAACTGTCTTTTAAATTTCCTAGGAATAATTCAAGATTTTCTCATTAAAACTATTTTTGGTTTAATACTTTTTGTAGCAATGGAAGCGAAACAATACTCGTTATTAGTGACGTAAAAAACGAGCAGCATACAGGGTGTCCCCCAACATACCTGCATATTGCGAACGTTCTTGATTGCAGTACTTTGTATCGTATTCCGTTCCGTTTCATTTCATTTCTTTTATTTTTCGTGCGGTTGCGGCGGGAGTATCGTTGCAGTCGAATGAAAGGCGGATTTCTATCGTTAATATGTGCGAATAGTGGTGTGTGGCTTGGTGCATCTGTGTTGGTAGTAATTATTTGAATGTCCCTACACATCAGCTTGCTAGGCGTACAATGACGAAGGGGTAGGACGTTCTTTTGTTCCTGGGTTTCGTGCACAAAGAAAAAATGAAGGAAAACGGGAGCCGCTGGGAAATGGAAATGAAAAAAATCAAAATTATAAATCGCACAATGCTAAATTATTCTCGCAGCCTCACGCAGAAAGGAAAATGATACAATATAAACTAAACAATTAAAAAAGTGTAATTAAAATTTTAGGCGTTTAGTTCCAATGTTTCATAATTTTCCGGGTTAGGAGGTGGAAATGCGAAAGAGAATCACAAATTGAGATAAAAGATAACAGATAGTGAAAACATTTAAAACATGCAAGAGAAGTTGCAATTTGCATTCTATTACCGCCATGCTATTACATAGTTTTGTTCGTTTTATTGCGCTACTTCTGTATACTGATTGCTCAGTGTACTTACACCTAAATATTTTGAGAAATACCATGAGCATTATGCTTTGCGCTCATGTTTGATAATAATTTTGTAACGACTAAATGGTGCCAAAACAATTGAAAATCTTGTGCTCGTTAAACGATGTAATTTATGTTGTCTCAATGAATTGCTTATTTCAATGATATTAATCTTAACGGAATACACAACAGCAAGAACAAGTACTGAAAATTGAAATAATGTAAATGTGGCAAATCATTAAATAGAAACGAAAAATAAATCATCTTCAATGTGCATAATAAATAATATAATTATGAAAATATAGTTTCGAACTTATTCTTCTTGTTTGTTCATTCCCGCCCGATATTGAAATCCTTTCTCACTTCCTCTTCCTCTGAAACACGCGGTCGCGCGGTGAGCCAGGAAAACATTAAATCATAACTTTGATCATAACAAACTGTCCAAGGTAATGCCCTAGAGTGTAGTATATTATAATTGTCGCCCATATACCTATAGATATGGACAGACAGTATATCAATTTGAGATCGACACAGATATACAAATTCGCGCACAATAAGATTTTCCATTAAAATTTACGAAACAAAAACGACTGGAAAATGTTCCGAAATTCTACCATAAGTAAAATATGTAACTTAAAAGTTGAATATTCATTGCTAATCAAGCTCGTATTAATCTTGTGGTGAGGGGTCAAACTACAGAGGGCCCCATATTTGGGTTATTTCTGCGTGGTTCTAATCTCCGTTCACGATTGAGATTTTTACAGAGTGGGGATTTAAAATATGTTTTCTTACTCCCACCTTGGAAACAACATAATTTGACATTGCAAATAATACCTACTCCTAGAGTCTTAGGAATACTAGTGTTGTAATGGAATCGCATGCGCATTGCGCATTTAAAATGAACCATTTATTTGTTTATTTGTGTACCTGCGTCCGTTTCAAGGTCAATTATAACCTTAAAATTTGACATTTGTTTGTTTGTTTATCAATCGATAAAAATCAGTCCATCAATTAATTTATGATTTATCAGCTGATTGGTTCATAATTTCATGTTCTCGTAGGAAAATAATTGTGAAGCACTCGTACATCAAGGCTTTGTGAAGCTCGTGATGTCTTTTTATCTTTCTATCTTGGCGTAACTTGTAGGTACTCCAAAATACTATTAAGTTGGTAATCCTAAATTTTAAACGCGGGAAATTTAAATATGATTATATCATGCCGACGACAAAATGCTGAGTTGCAGTTCAATTAATAATTAATTAATTAACTAAGTGGTACGAATAAATATTTACATTGTGAATGTTTTGATTCAATAACTTTATCAATCAATTGAAATGATTATTTTTATTAATATTTAATTATTATTTTGAAATATACATATTGAACTATCTTAGGTAAATCTGGCAACAAACATTGTCAAAATCTATAGTATATGTAAGTATTTGTTATAATCGGAAAATATTTTATGTTACTGCCATTAGGTGCATTTTATTACAACCAAAAGTAATATGCGTGAAAGTGAAATGCAATAAAACAATTACGTAAATTGCGATCTACTGAATTGAACCACTCCAATTGGTCGATCGCGATTGTATAAATTCCACGCCTATTACTTTTGGTTCAATAAAATGCACCTATTGGTTAATTTCTAGTTTGAGAAATCTAGTTTTTAGTGAAAATTTGGGATCTCAAATGAAAGTGCGTTTGGGGGCTTCACATTCTGATGACCAGCCACTGTTTATTTCAAAGCTATTGCCCGGCTATTGGTACTAATCAGCAATAGTATCAATGTCAACAAGAATATTTTAGATGCGCCCCAAACAAAAACTAGGACTGAAACTGAAGAAATGCAAATGTATATAATAGAAACAAAAAAGTCAAGCGCACATAAAATGTTCAACGATACCTCCAGTACCTCTCCTTCTGGAAAAGACAAATGCCGTACCTTGGGATGCATAAAATGTGTCTACTTCCACATCTACCCATCTACCCTTCTTTCGCTGCCAGCCTTCTTACCATGTTTATGCCTATGTGTTCTTCCTTAGTGGTAAGTATCTTAAGACAGGATAGCAAAGATATACTAGTGTAGTGGTGTCTTGCGGTGTGTATAGTTGAGTAACCCTCTGCATTATTTACAATCGAGGATGCTCGCGGTCGCCAACGCTTTTCAGTAATGTTTGGCTCGGCTTGCCAAGAATGGAAGGATGCAGGCTGCTGAGGCTGCAGCTCTGACAGAAAGAAGAGCGTGAGCGCGAGCGTGCGGATGACTCGTTGGATTCGGTTGTTCCTTGTGCCCCTTTCTTGCAGATCTACCCGCTCGTATAAAACAATTTGCGAGGCTCATTTTTATCAATAATACACCAGTTCCCGTGTGCATATACCATTCTTCACTTCTCTTCGCGTACTAGTACTACATTATGTCTACTTGTTTCAAGTTTTAAAATTGTAAAAAAAGTCACACAGAAAATCTACCATACAAGTACCTATTCTATACGATCGTTAATATGTTAGTCGCTAAAAACACGAAATGAGCACATTATTCATGAATTGCATAGTTGTTGGTTCAGTGACAAAATAGTTTCGTTTCAAATATTCATAAAATTCGCATCTTACTTTTGGTGGATCTTCTTATCACGTTTTAATATCGCATTCAATCGGCTTGAGTCACGAAATTTCGCAATCAAATTAAATCGAAACGCCGCAGGAACATGTGAACTCGTATTGTATTTTATACTAAACGTGTTGCATTTATGAAAGAAATATAATATGATCATAAAAGTTTGCTCTAATAGTATATAATAATACGAGGGAGTTAAGGCGGTGTTTGCTTCCCGCAGCTGTTAGGTGCTGACAGCAAAGGGCAGCAAAGATGGCTTAGCATTGAAATCATTTTTCGTCTACCTTTGCAATAAAAACAAAATAAATCGTTAACAAGATATGTATTGTTTAGTGGCTATAATAATAATTATGCTCGACTTGCCAATCATTGTTATCAATCATTTTCAACAAGATTTGAACAAAGTTTCTTTGGTTTATAGCGTTAACTAAAAAATTAAACTTCAACTTTACTTTACAAATAATGTAATGATATGTAATGATAAAATTAACTTCTAGACAAACTTGCGTTGCGGACGCTAAAACGTTTTACCGCCCTAGAGCATTAAAACGGCACTAACCAATCGCGTAGTAGGGCCGGTAAGTTGACTTACAGCGCAGGTGGACCAAAAAAACAAAATAAATACTACACATAGATAGTATATCACTTATTATTTTTTCAACACTTTGTATATTATTGTTGTTTAAGAATGGTGCAGACATGACGACATTTCAAGAACGTAATGACAATGAAGAACATACAAAAGTGGCGTAACTATATACCATACTTATATGAAAGGAGATGAACACCTTTTATTACCTATCAACAGAAAGGACATAAAATTAGATTGGATTAGTGTTGAAGGTCGTTGTTGCATTGCATCATATTGTAAATTGCAGCAAGTGCAAATTTGACCGAAAATTGGAAAGTACTGTGCATGGTCACCTAATATTAGCAGTTTACAATTGGTTTACAAAGCGAGTTTGTCCTTAAATGAACCTTTTTCAAAAGAGAAAAATTGATGTTTCCTAAGTGATTATTCATTTTTTTGCGACTGTTGTGTTTGCCGTCATGTGAGCAGGCAGCATTCGAATGAGAGATTGCCCATTGCTGCCGCACCAAATCTGCATTCGTGCGCCAATTATTTTCGGCACGTTCATGCCACTGTTTGCTCACCGTTGTGGTTCAGTTTTCTGTATCCTCTGGAGGGGCACTCTATAGTACAGGTTGTTGTAAAAATCATGCAAGAATATAGGTTGACAAAATTTATTCAGAAACGGACAAATACTCTTTTTCAGGAAGTTTCAGAATTATCAAAGAAACAATCCAAGGATTTCCAAAAAATGAGCTGCTTGTTATTATTTAAACTAATATGAATAAATAGACATTATACCAGTTGGGCATGTGTAGGTGTGTACGTATGGGTGAGGTGAATGTATGCGTCTAAGCAATTTGAGCCCAGCACCGCCACCATTAGCCATTAGTCGGACAAATGTACACATTTTGACCCGAGACTGATAACATTCACATGTGCGCACGTGCTTCCATCATACTGTGTCCTCCGCTAAATTCGTTCGCATTTATATTGTGTACGTGAAAGTGCTTGTATTTAATACACACACTTGTAAACACTTTCGGTGCAGGGTACATCAAACATGAAACAATTTCAAATCCACAATGCGGACACACTCCAGCACGCGTTTAGTGTTTAGGCAAGTTGAGGTTGTGCTCTATCAGTTGGATCTATGCGTGTGAGGTATGAGAGTATGAATATGAGAAATATGTGAATTTTAATACAAATTCATGTGCAAACGAACGAACGCGAACGAACAATACAAGTAGCACGAATAGCTTCTATCAAACGGAATAAAATTTAATTGAAATAAAAGCAGGCAAGCAAGAGGAATTGGAAACATGTTGGTGCAAAAAGAAACAAACTGAATTTTACTAACGCGCATATGACAGAACTTACAAGACGTAAATGACATGCTCTAAATATTTAATAAAGGTGACATCATTTATGTTCGAATCGATTAAAGCTTCATGTTTATTTTGTAGCTAATAAAACGTAACGCTTTTTGCTCTTGTCGACTCTTGTCGCTCGTTTCATCATTTTCTAACTATACATTCTACATAGCGAGACTATAAACTCTTCCCAGTTTTTCCGACGTATCCGTTCGTTGAACTCACCTTTATAAAATTTCGCCCGAAATAAAAATAGAATACCATTTTTACATTCAATACCAATTAAAACCAAAAACACGTTGATTTATTTTTTTGTTGTTAAAAATTTAACAAGTGATGTTATGATGTTTGTGCTCTTACCAGTGGTATTGAGTGATGAGATATCGCGCGAAGGGAGAGAACATGATCTATTATAAAATTGAAAAATTTAGTACTCGCTCGTCTGATAAAGATTTTTATTGACAAACATAAACATGCATCGTCTTCTTTATAGTCTCATCTTTATTTCGCCCCATGCATGTTCCCGGTGTGCTCGATAGCAGGCTTACATCCCCTTGTTTCAATACCAAATTCATGTAAGAAGGCGATGTGTATTGACTCCTTGAAGTCATTTCTTATCACTGTAACTCTTTCCTCAACATAAAAAGATACATTTTTAAAACAAAATTATACATTTAATGTAAGTACAAATTTTGTTCTTTACTTTCACAACAATAATTTGTAGTTAAATATAATTTAAAATTTAAAATATTTAATTGAAACGGGTATTGAAACACCCAGTAGATAGTTCTTATACCTGGTATTGAGATACAAAGCACTAAAATCATGTTGTTATACGCTCGTCGTTGCTGATTTTATAGTTTAGTTTGTTACATTATATTAGACATACTCGCCGCCCCCAACCTCAACCATCACCGCAAGCCGCACACATATTGAAAAGCTATTTTATTACCGCGGTAGTATACATCGGGAAAGGATCACCAGCAAAGGATAAAGCAGGATATACGACTTTCGACAACGAAACCACATTCAACTGCTCTTTCACTTCTTTCATCACCAGAACAAATAACAAAATATAAAAACAATAATAGAAAAAAACACCTATACTTTTTTGTGTATGTAACAACAACGCATAAAAAAACAGTTTCATTCACAGCTATTAATAAGTTTTATTGCATTTTCTATGATTTAATATTTTTACGGGTTTAATGTCCCATATAAATATTTTAATAGCAAAAAGAATGACAAATGTTTTAAAACAAAACATGCAAAAAAAAAGGTGGGAACATTGCATAAAATGCTGGCCAGGATAACACCAGGACAAGTACGACGACATTTAGCGACTGCTGCAAACTTAATTGTACTTTTTAATTGGTGTAATTTAAACTTGCACATATTTCTACATCTTGCTTATACTGGTTCTTCCAAAATTTTGAAACTATTACAAAACAATTTGGAACACACTGTATGCATGCATATTTCTACAGCTATTGCTAGACAGATTTATGAAAATGTATGTTGTTCAAACAGTTTTAAAATTTGTGTCCAAATGTGTACGGGAAATAAACTTGTGAATTTCAATGATGACGATGACGCGTTCTGCCGTAGTGTATGTCATGACACGGTCGTAATGAATATCCGTCCACTTCTTCCACGAGTTTTCCACCGGCGCACACTTATTATTACTCGTTCTTTGTTTTGTTTGCATTTTTTGCAACAATTGTTGTAGCGTTCAGAAACGAAGCACGAGAATATATCTATCCACATTTGGATGTGTTGTTTTCGGTCGTCGGGTTTTTGCTGCCGGCTCCCGACTACAGCCGGACGGCATTCCGGAATGCGTTTTAATTTATGTTGTTATGTTGTTTTAAAGCTTTACACTGCCCCCAGGCTGAATGACCGAACATGGGTCAGAGGATGGTGGATTTCGCTCGGAGAATATGCAGAAAAGAAGGAACGAGAACGAGAATAGCTCATGGATCAGCACCGAGGGCGTCCGGTAGACAGATGATGAAGCAAAATAAAATGTCAGTGGCTTCGTAATTATTTTAGCAGTTGAAGCGAGCGCCGCTTATTTTAGTGCTACATTAACCTAAAGCGAAACTTTTAACTCTGTTTTACACTTTTAAATTAAATAAAACGGCAAAGTTTGCGCACCATGTAGGATATTCAATATATAACAAAGCAAATTTAATCAATAATTCACATTCAATCTTTGAAAAAAGCAGAATATTGCGGACAGAATCAAAAAATTAGAATTCAGGTTGGGTTGTCTTGTCCTGGTGCAGTTTGTACGAATATTAGATGTTTGGGTTTTTCGTATTGGTGACCACCCAGGATATATCGAAATTTACTAATAGATAGAAACGAGGATTCCAATCACATATCGGGCATGTCAAGGTAGGAACACAACGCAGAACGTGCTGCAGGCGAGGCGACGATGAAAGTGCGGAAGACGGCTGAAATCCTTCTGGGCGGTCTCAAAATGGACATTTGTCTCCTTCGAGCAGGTCCCAATGCGGTGGTAATTCACCCGAAACTACCAATGTCAAATTACCCACACAAACAATTCCATAGGAAAATTGAAGAGACAACAGAACCAAACATACAACATCTTCCAAATTATAAAAGTAGAATATTTGTTACAAAAAAGAAGCATTTTTTCTGTAAGTATAGTTAATTTTAGAGTATGCGTTGTTATTTATGTTGTAAGCCTTTTAGTTCTTTTATACTCCCAGCTTCGAGCTATCTCCAGCTCGAAGCTGGGAGTATATTTCGGGGTCGACATCAGTTGTTTATTTGTTGCGCCAGTTGAGAGTTCACTTCAGAAAGGGGAGAAGGTCTAACATGTCATCAAATATTCAACAAGTCAAGAATTGCTTGCATTGCATTGCGCGATGTAATTCGTATGTTTTGCCACAATAGCCCGACTGGGCTGGACTGGACACTACGGAAAACATTGTATACATGCGCCATGCTCGCCGAGGACACAATTTCCTCCCGAGTCGAGAGGTGATATCCAAAGTACGTGATAGCGGCGTCAAACTCCTACATGAACTTCAATGTCACTTTAATACATATGTAAGAAGCGCACACGGGCCACCGAATGGTCACGCCGAGGATACCGAAAAGAATGCGAGAACAAGAGTGGACAATGTAATCGTTAATTATGCATAGATGGCACTAGTGTTGGGTTGGATTAGAACCTTAGAGCATTTACTACTAGAACGAATGAACGTATACAACCCTATGTGATGAGGTGAAGCCAGCAGCCGACTGCCGGTTTGTTTACATTTAGTACGCTGTCGCGTGGTATGGAGGCAACCATACTATCATTTCCATTTATTTTCATTCATTCAAATAATGAGTTCTAGTCGTATAAAATAAGCATAAACATATTGAATTTTTCTACAATTTAATAAAAATGTAATACTCAGAAAATAAATGAAGACACAACTGGTTGATGGCAAATACCAAACAGCGTACCAAACGTAAACATCCCGCTGATGGCTTCAGTCGCCGAAACCCTTTTATTCTGTCTAGTACTGTATGGTCTAAGATTAGAACCACCAGCAAATAAATTCTAAATCCCAGAATGCCAAAAATGGTTTTGGATAACTGGTAACGTCTTTTTCCCCAGCGCCCAGCAGTGTTTAAAGTGTATGAAAACTGGGCGCGAACTAAACTATAGTTTGCATTCTGAATGTATGTATTCGGAAATACTGTGGATTCATTTGAAATGTCAGTCACGCAGCCCGTTTTGGTATGCAGCGCGAGCCGAACGAAACCGTCGAGCCTTTTGCATTTCACTAATGTACACCCACACTCCATTGCTGCTGTGCATCGTGTGCTTTCCGAGAACATGAGCATGGACATGACCGTGGATGGTGGATGTATCCATCCAGCCAGAATCCGACGAAGTGTGTGTGAGAGTATCGCTGGCATTTGCCAAGCCGATACCCGAAAGGACGCGCCGTGGATGTTTATGTTTCGGGCGCTTCGAGGGATGCAAACTGAGCTGAGCTGCTGGCTGATTTGTGTATGTGCGACGGCGACATTCGAATGCCTCTGCCTGCCCGCCCGCCTGCGTGTGTATAATAGTATAGTAAATATGTGTATGTTGCTATAAGTGCTGCGTCTGACACGGGCTCGCGCACGACTGATCACCACCATCGTGCGGCGGCTGCAGCGGGCGATGGTGGCGGTGCCGGGCTGCGTTTTGCCTCGCCGTACATTTTCCAACGGTTTCTGTTCGTTTCCACGCTCGTTCGGTCAAATCATCATTTTCGCATATAGTCACTTTAACCGAGTGTTCTAATAACTAATATTTTGCATTTTTAAAACACCCTTAACAAATTATTTTGTTTTTTGAGAAATCTTTACTATAGAAATTATTCTTTTTAGTTGTTTTAAAACCACTGGACTTGGTTGTACTGTGTATGTTTTTGACATTAAAGACAAAACATGCACATTTTACGTAACATTAAGCTCAAGTAGAACTAATTCGCGTGCTGATTGTGTTGATCTAAAGAGTAGTCATCGTATGGCCTTACTCCTTTGTCGTTTATAGTTCACTAATTCATGTTTGGCTGTTTGCTCCTCGTTGCTGTTTCTTGTTGTTTTAATTTCGTTGACTGCGAATGCGATTCTTGATGCTATTTTGCTCTCTGATTCGTTGTCATCTTCGTATGGTCTGTTTGTACTTACTTGTAGCTATAGCCGTGTAATTCACTCTCAAATCTGCAGTTACTCGAGTTTACTATTAGATAACATCTTGAAAGTCGTCGTTGACGTCGGCAACGATGGCATTGGAAGTGAAGCGCGAAAGGACAGTTTGTCGTCGATGGTATTTGACTTAAAAATATACAAAGTGATACAAATCTTAACAAACTCACAAACTTCACACTTATTAAAAAAAACAATATTTACAAGAATTGGTTTAGTAGGTTATGCAATCAAAATGTTCTGAATTAAATTAAGTTATAAAAATTAAATAAAGTTGAGTATTTGTTTTCCAGTTGGTCTCTAGGGCATTCGGTATATTTAGTTGTAGGTTGCAGCGGTATTAGGAAATAGCAAAGAACAGAATGGGTAAGGATGTAAGGAAAATTGGTCGAGTGTAAATAAGCCGAACATTAGTTTGCGTTTGCGAGTGTTAACGACAATCTTGTAATTATCCTTTATCCTTTATACATCAAGATGCGGATAAGGCAACACTTATACTAATAGTAATTATTAGGTCTAATAGTTAATGCCAAAAGTCTACCAAGATTAGTTTCAATCTAGGGCAGTTACGGAATATCTACAAGCGGTGGATGAACTTGTTTAGAATATTTTTTTCACAAAGTAGAATAAATGTCAGAATAAATGTATACATATCTTAAATGCTAAAATTTACTTGTTGAATTAATTGATAAATATTCAAAATAAAATTGGTAAATGTTTTTGGCTCCTGTTTCGCAACAAATCATCGGATTTTAAAACGGTTACCAGCAACGCATTCCTGATAAAATTTCCTTTAAAACGTGGTATCACAAGTGGGGTCATCCCATTTCTAATTCAAAAGTTGGGGTTGATGGGGGCGAGGGGGTGAATGATAGAAAAGTCAATGACACATTAAAAGACGTCCCCCTCAATATCAAAATCGACAGGTCCCGCGGTTTTTTTTAGTTTCGCCTTGCCTTTAAAAAAAGTAGGGGTGGAAAGTTTTTAAAAAATCACTTGGTAGAATAATTTAAATGGTACGTGGAACAATTCCTTTTTTCAGTGTAGTTTCTAAAATTTTCAAAGTATTTCTACCTTTATTTAATGTAGTAATATATTATCTTGCACTTGCATGAAGATATATTTAAACTATGTGGAATTATAAATGTGATGCATTTCTGTGAATTCATTCGCAGTAAAAGTAGAGACGCAGATATGCAAAGAATTAAAATTTTATGCTACTTCCAACAGCAACATGAAATATGTTCAACTGAAGTGGTCTTCATTAAACTTTACTAGGTTTTTACAATTATCTAAAGTTTATTTTGAATAAATTGTTTTACTATCTATTAAATTTCATTTTGCCGGGCAATAATTTCACTTCAAATATTATTTTATGATATACTTACAGTTTTTTGAAACTCTAAAACACCCAGTATACTTGCGTTTTTATCTCTCCATGTAGATATGTTTGAAAGCATATTACGTGAATAATACGCGTTGAGCCGATTAAAATGCGCATATGATATTTAAACCTGTAGCGTTTAGCATTTTAGTGTAGTATGAAAAGTCATGAAACATATCGCGTAAATACCTGCACTTGAGTGAAGTAAATAGTAAATATAAACTCGATTTGATATCACTGCATAAATGTTAAATCAGCTTTAATTGTTTCAGTTCGCAGTGAATTCAAATCCGCATGTAATGTATAGGTGGCTAAAAATGAGTGCATGTTTTAGATAACGCAGGTTCTATACCTATGTATACAAAAGTATCCACTAGCATGACAATGTTTGTTTCTTTGTTAATTATAATGTGGATCAAAGCAACAATTTTAAAATACTGATTAAAATTAATTTTTAAGAAATAGTTTTTGGAATTTCTTTATAAATGATTTTTCTGGAGAAAAATCGAAAAAAAACTAAACTGAAAGGTAGCTGTAGCTTTGGTAGCTACCTCAATATAGAGTGCTATTCTTGTTCAGTAGGGAAAGTTATAAGAGGTGAACGGACCCTTTTTCCAGTTTTCACGCGTCATTAGGCGCGTCGAAGGAAAATTTTAACAGATTTTCGACTCGTTGCAAGGCGAGTCAGTTCGCGTGGCACGTCCAGCATCAGCGCCAGGAGCAGCGTTCAAACGATCGCCCCTGATCGTTCCATATACATTATATAGCCATATTTTCCCCAATATGCTCAATATTCTCTTTTCTTTTCGCTCGCTTCTGTCCAATGTACAAGTGGGAACGTCTTGTTTTCGTTCTCGTTTTTAGCGGCGGCGAGCGGGGCAAAACTTACGTTTGTGTCATTTATGTGTAGCAAATTTATTTAAGGAAATAAAATAGGAATATATACGAAGAGAAATCGACGAGAATAAGAGGAATGGAAATGTGTGCGGGCATTCCCAATGCGGAAAATATCGAGAACGTACTAATACACGAATAAGCAATAAGGAGGCAAAATCGGCAGAGAAATGACTAATACTTTATCTTACTTTCACTTGAATGGTTTTTAATATGATATGAGCCTGCTGAGGTCCATTATTAAACTATATCGCGTTTTTATTATAGTATGTTACAGTAGCGCGTTACTAACTTGTAAAGATAATATTTTTTTAAATTGGCAATCCTGATCCTGATTATTAGACTTTGGTGTACCTACATACTGCTTATCTCTTTTATCACATTAAACTTTAAAAATCTAGTTTGATTTCAGGGATGCGTTCACCTTTACCAAATTACCACGGTCTACTTTAAATATTTCCGTTCGAGAATAGACAATACAATATATACAGGGTGCCTTAAAATGATTGGCATTCCGCTTAGCTGCGACTTCAATCGTAATGTGAAAAAATATAATATTTCTTTATTTAACTTTAATTTCGGTTAAGGAATTTTAATAATTTTAAAGTTGAAACGTGATTAAAGTATCATTTTCACATTAAGTTCAAGCAGTCACAGCCACCCAAAATAAACTAATTATTTTGAGAGGCCCTGTAGAAACTGAAATCTTTTATACTAAATTAGAATTATTGTATTACATACCAGTTATTGATTGTAAATATCCAGAAAGGCATTATGGACAGAAGCAAACAAACTTGATGCTATAATTGAAGGTAAATTGCCTTGTTATTATTATTATTGAAAATGTTGTAGTTATTGAAAAGGAAGTAACAAAGATATTATTGTGGAATATTTCTTATCTGATTGTTAGTCACTTGCAGATGGTTTGCTCAAATTGCTAAAACGTTCTGCGCACAATTGCAATTCAATTGATTTTCAATTGATAAAATGATCGGACGATAACCATGAAAGTTACTCAGCCATATAAACCAACAACAACTAGCATTACTTTTATTTATTGATTTGAACAACGAATGGAGTCAGTTTTCAACAAATTTAAACTTGAAAGAAATTGCGTTATGTTTGATACAGACAAATTTAACCTTTCTGTTATCTTCACACTTATACATATAGAACAAAAACAAAAAAATTGTTATCTATAATTGGGCAAGTCTACACAATTTTTTAAAGCGCATCAATTACATTTTATGATTTCGTTTCCCAAATGCATAAACTTCATTTCTTATGGTGTAGTGTAGCGTAAGGTGAGAAACATTCTTGTGTAGTTTTTATTACAATTAAAAATGAATAAATTTTGAACTTTATTATGACAGTTTGCTTCCCCTTATGTTTTGCCAAAATACAAATGAAATTTTATTACATCAAGCATGGACTGGAGCAGCCTACACCAAAGTCATAACCATCACCATGGCGAATCTATGTGCAGATTTCAATGAACACAACGTCGACGGAAATAGTTATAAAATATCTAAACATGCAGCATTCGCAGCAAATACAGCAACACAGGTAAGCATAAAATACAATAATACACAACAGTAACATAATGAAGAAATAAAGAAATGAACAAATCACTACCTTCCCGGCTATAAAATACTCGGCGCAAAGTAGAATTAATTTCCTATGGGATACTGCCGTAAAATTTCCATATCATATTCGACATTGGCTGCATTCGTTCATTTTCGGGTTTTATATCTTGCTTTATGCAAATGTAAAAGCAACAAAAAATAAGTCACTTGATTTGAAATCTCTAACTTTTACGGCGCTCACTTTAATTACCCATTATAGAAGAGCATATTTTTTTCCTAGTGTAATTGCTTATATTTTCAATTGTAATCTTGCAATTTTAATTTGTGTTGTACGTTGTGTGTTCTGTGTAAATCATATTTTTAATTAACGTAATAAAAAATGGCAACATTAATGTTGCTAGTGAAGGATTGTCCAATAAATTAAAATCAAAAAGTTTCAAGGAGTTGTCTTGCTTTGCTGGACTCTTGCCATGAAAGTAGATTTTGATCGATGAAAAACCAATGAATAACTAATACGTTTCCTCTGTTAGATACGCTGGACACATTTTCACATTTTCTTGTCCCCACTGACCACGTTATTCCCATGAATGTGTGAGGTGTCCCTAACATTTTTTCGTCCGAGTTTATATTCTATTCACATTCCCTTTTTGTCCCTCGTTTCCTAACTGATTCATTATACTGGATGTTGGAAATAATTTCAATTTTCACCAATTATTTTAGTTTAATCAAAGTACCTTAAATTTTTCTTCAAATTGCTTTAAAGCTATTTAATATTATGGAGTAATTTTTCTTAAGATAATTTTCACAAATTTCTCCCGGCCCGACGGATAAATCAAATTTAGTTTTTTGTTATTCTATAATATTTCCACTTGTCGTAAGATAGTTCATTCTGGTAGTTTAGTTTCACGCGCTCACATGGCATTGTTGGGAGCGTCTGTATTAGTGTGAGAAGAATGAATTTGTCAATCTAAAGTTTAATTACTTGCGGAGAGTGGGCCCAGGTGCGACGCAACAGCGGATGATAAATGGACCAAGACCGAGCGAAGAGCCCGAGCTATGCGATGCACCCCCAATGAACGCCAACAAACAATATAACGATGGCACGACGATACACTGAACAACGAACAAGTAACAAGAAACAGGCAACTGCGAAGGATACTCCTCGTTTTCGCACAACGACCAAGTCATTCAAGTATCGCAAGGCAAACTACTTTGGAAAAGTTCAAATTCAAACAATTTACTCCAAAAACTAACAAGACGCATTCATTGTTAATTACTCAACTTTAGTCTTAAAATTTTAAAATAATGTACCTTAATATAAATTTCGGAAAACACAAGAGAACAAAGCCCTAAAAGGGTCTTCCTTAAATTCGACAGATTTCGCATTTCTCATTTCTCATTGCCCTCCAATTTTCCTCCATGATGTCAGTGGCAAATTGATATTTATTGCCGGCGATAAATAATAATCTTTGCCAAAAATGTATAAACGTATACAAGGTGAGACTCTCCACAGGCAAGATACAAAAGCAAGCAAAGGGAAAATCTTAAAATATATTCATTGGCATTCTCATATTTTACGCGTTGTCTTGTTTCATCTTCACCCCCAAAACATAAGACAATAAAACATCAGTTAGAATACTAAAACAAATGCGTTTACAATGAGCCAAAAACAAAATATTTTTTTCATTCATAATACATGTTACAAATTTTACATTTTTTGTATTTTACATTAGAAATATTGTTGCTTTTGCTACATACTCTATGTATAGCAACAAAGAAGCAAACTTTGGGCGGGAATTATTTGGAAGAGCATACTGATAGCGAACCGGAAACGGAACCGGAACGAAACGACAACAGGACCAAATGGTGTTATGCGAGACCTGCGAACAATGTCGAATACCATTTTCTATGTTGATATTATCACTGCAAACATTTAGTAAAAGAATTGTATTCACACTTATTTATATTCGTGTACATTTGAAAATAGGGCAGAATACTTCAAAATGTTTTCAAAAATGGTACACCGTGTCTGTGTTGAATTTATGGCATGTAATTTATAAATACAAATCCATGCAGTGACACAAAACACAACAAATAACAGGAGCTCTGAATCTGGAAATCCTTCACATCTGAACATAACACATATCTATACCAGAAACAGAGCCAGAAGCTTGACAACTATATGTATAGGACACTAAATTGTCACCCATCACCATCACCATCACCAGTTACCCAATGAAGACATGCAGGATATTAGAACAAGTGTCAGACACAAATTGTCTTCTACTAATAGAATACATCTACTAACACAATTCAACAACTCGAAGGAAATGTTAACCCCTTACTCCTTTATCACGTCATCTACTTATCTTGTTCCACATTCAGTTCAATTATACTCAATGGTTAATGTAACAATATTGTATTTACGTATAGTAACACATATACAGCGAGAACGGTACAACATGCATAATGGCGATTTACATGTGAAAATTAATAATGTTAAAACGTTGACTGATAAATCCTCCTCAGTCAACGGTTAAAATGTTTTAAATTCAAATTTGCATAATTCGTTTCTGCTGCGAATTCACGGAGAGAATATGGTTAATTAGTTGATAAATATCGGGGAAAAAATTCGAGCTCTACCATCGTCATCATCATTATTAATTTTCACATGTAAATCGCCTTTAGACATGTTCCACCATTCTCGCTGTATAGTACATGTATAGTGCTACTATAGCGTTGAGAAGAAAATTTAACAATATTTATGAGCTATGAGTATAGGAGCTGTATTTCTATTCATTAAATATGAGACATTTTGATATACGTTATCAGATGCGTTACATTGGTTATGGTTATATCGTTGGTTATAGGTAAGTATTTATCATACTTCTGGTTCCATCCAAGTTTGGATGGTCGAAAGGACCAAAGGGGTAAATGGACTTATGCCCGTAATGTGTATGCCGACCGAGCTATCCTATTGCCGATTACGAATGTTTGAACAGTTTGGACAATGTTGGCCATCAGTCCATCTTCCTATGCCCGATGCACAATGTTTGCATTCGGGTCGTGACGATATGTAGATGACTGTTAGTGTTAATGGAATGCTTGATCAGCTATGACAGCAAATATAATTCCATACTTAATTAACTTTAAAGTAAAGTTCAATAACGGGATGACACAATACTCTTTAATTTGAAAAATTAGAAAGGTTTACAATCACAGGGCCTGAGAGTTTTTGCATTGTCAATAATTACAAAATTATATTACGGCAAAATTTGAGAGCCACTGACCACATTATCGAATTATTGGAAAATTTTTAAATAAACAAAATTTATTTTCTTAAAATATGTATATAGCTCAAGACTGTAAACACCCGGTATATACAAATATGGCTTAAATTACATAACATTGAAATTGATTATGTAGTTTGCGAATATGAACTGATAGTGGGTGATCCAATAGAACTGGAGGCTAGTTGAATTTCGCACCATAAATAATGTTAGGCTGCATTCCTAATCAGTGGTAGATCCGAAAATGTATAAATATACAAGGTGTTTGATTCAAGATAAGAAAATGGATGTCATTTCCGACCAAACCGTGTATTTTTGTTACAAATAATACACGGTTTTCACCCATGACTCCGTAAATACTATTTGTAGCGATGATTTTATTGCAATGAAAAGAAGGTGGTGGAGACTACAAGATATTATTAGTTGCAGAAAACAGGACATCAAGTATAGAGTATAGAGCAAAGAACATGGTTTACAATGCCATAACAAACAAATATTGCGAATGGTCTGAAAACAGCGCCTTTAAAACTACCAAATGATACTAGTAGCAAAGAAACAAGTTTGGGAAAGAAAGGATAAGATTACCAAAAAGATGTCCTATGGTAAATGGAACCGTATCTCCGTATCTAAGTATTTTATGTAATATGTGGCATTGCACCGCATCCATGTTGCTTCT
>JARJDT010028507.1:0-37181 GCA_030264655.1 Leptusa sp. GC000079 | reverse complement strand
TTTGTAAATTCAAACAAATTTGTTATTTTGTAATTTTAACTTAATGAAGGTAGGCGAAAAAGTACTGAGTGTCTCACGGGAGTAAAGTCGTAGTCGCCCTTCGCTCGGGCAGGCAAACACAGCGGCGGGCGACTATCCTCGACTTTACTCCCTTGAGACATAGTAATTTGTTGCATATATATGTTATTCACGCGTATTATTGATTGTTGTTACATTCTGATTTTGAATAGTACACGTTGGATTAGTGGCTGAAAACTGAACAACCGCAATGGCATAAGTGACCAACAGATTAGTAAACATAAACAACATGGCGTAGTTCACATTGAAAACGCCAGCAGCTGAAAATTGCGGTTTTAGATCAGTGACTTTTTGTAATATTTTCGAAAATTTCGCTTCGAGTTGACGGTTAAACGCAGAACGTAGGAGTGCTTGATGTGCGAGATAAATTGCCTCCTCGCCTTCATTAACAACATGTTCGCATTTGATTGGTACTAAAACTGCATGCATCTGAAATGAATATGCACTTGTTTAAATATGCTAAGCTATTAAACAAATGACTTGTTATTACAATAGTGTACACTTCAATGCAAAGTATAACCATCCCGGGATGCGGAAATATCCACATGTAGGAAATTTGTATATCGTACGCAAGAAAACTAATAATATAGAAGACTACCCAAAAAACAGTCAAGAATATGTGCCAGCCATAAGTTTTATTGAAATTGAGTACCATTATTTGCTGATTTTCAATTAAATATAACAAAACATTAAGTTCTGCATCAATTAGATCAATGTCAAGTCCCATGCCATCTTGTTTGCGCTTCATAACATGGATAATATTCGTTTCGTAATATTTAATTTCACGTTTATCGATGAATTTCTGAATGTACTTGTTTGAAATGGCAATAGAATCTTGTATAAAGTGCAATATGTACAATTCAAGCAAAATTGTAATGATAAATACGTATTGTGGCAAAGTTGCCATCCAAAAAGTAATCGCATAGCTATGTCCAAATGATAAATATGCTGAAATGATTCGTAGAAGAAAAAACGAAGTTGCCAAGAAGAAAGTCAAGTATTTCTTTATTTCATAGCCATGACTTAACTCGCCTTCTTTAACGTGCAACAATGCATAAGTTGCTTCAATATTTTGTTTACTTTTTAGCAATTTGTTAAATGCACATGAAATGTTTACTGTATAAACTGCTTGTAAATTGATCATCATCACAACAAAGAGATGCGATAATATTATTGCGACAAGCGATGGTGTGCAACGAGCACAGGTCATGGTTATTACCCCATGATAAATGTACCCAATTGAATAAACCAAGTTAAAACCAATCATGAAATGTCCATAGTTGCGATTTACATTGTTTTGGCCAATTTTGATTTGATACAAGCCCAAAATCTTGCACAAAATTATAAATGCTGAATTTGAATTAGCAGACCCACTTTGCATAGTTGATTGTTTCATTTTATTTGTTTGTTAACTTTAGTGATCGGTCTTAAGGCGTTTTTTATTCACGTAACCATACCTATGTAATATGGTAGATCGATGCGGTTAGCCGCGGTTGACGTCTATGCCTCGTTAGAGTTGGTAACCGCTTTCAATATAAAATGACACGATTATACAAATATCTAACAGTTACACATTGTTACGTGAAAGAAAAACGGCATTACAGTGGCATATTTATAAATAATTCTAATGTTCTAGTTGTTCAATTGGTTCATAAATTATTCAAAATTTATAATTATGTTAATAGCGACTTTTACGGGCGTATTCAGAGACATTTGAAAATTCAAGTTTTATGCTAAACTGGGTTTAACTATTGATTTTTACAATTGTTCACAGCAATTGTTTTTAAAATAAGGTTGTTTATACAATTCGACATAATGGTTACTGGGTAACTGAACTAATTTGTTTTTGCATGTCCCTGCTGATATAATTTATTAAATATCTTATTCTAACATTCTCCCTCGAGTTAAATCGTGAATTAGATATTATTAATAATCAAACAATATGTGTGTATAATTAATACCATTAATTTCAATCGCGGCCTTTTAATTAAGATTCAACTTATTTCAAAATTTGATAAATTCGTAACTGCTTGACATTAAAATTGCTAATTCAATTGCCACGATCTACGATTTAAAATCATCGCAAATCCCTTTTAAATTTATTGAAGTGAAACACTTCCATATGAGAGTGAAATTTAAAGTTTCAGATGGGAACGTGAAGGGGAAATGGGAATGATTGTCTCGCGTATACTGCAAGCGGCTCGGGTCTCTATTATAAACTGGTTTACGATTACGAGCGTAAACTTTTTAACTTTTTAAAAATTCGCCGCTACTGCCAGGCTTCGAACCCTCTCGTGTGCTTTTGCAGCATTCGCTTTGGCACACTTGGCAACAATGTAAAAAATGTGGGTGGTGAAAGGTTTTGTTATTTTACACCGATCTGGACTGGTTTCTTCCCATTTTCTTCCGAACCTAACCTGATCCGAAAATACCTCGGAAAGTGCGGAAACCCGGAAACTCACAGCAAGGCGTGAAATCTAAATAAAAGTTTATGAAAATGAAGCGTAAAAAATCACATCGACCGAACGACAATACCGAATTATTCGACAAAACTTACGAATTCAAAAACAATCACAGTTGGCAAATGCCCAAAGAAGTCTTCGAATGCAACAAATGGCAAATTCCCAGTTTACAGGCGAAGAAAATTGAGTTGAATGGCGTCAAAGAACAACTGAGCAAATTTGATTTAGCCGTTTGGTCCCAACATACCAAGAAACGCGATCCAAGCACCCAAATCATCAAAACAATTAGAACACGCTTCAAACCAGAACTACTAACTCAAGTGAGATTAAATTAAGCCATACAAACTTATCATGTGCTATTTGCAGCTATTAAATAAAGAAAACCTTTGCAGGCTTGGTGTAAATTTTATGAATGCCTATCAAGAATTAATCTTATATCAAATGCAGCAAAAACCTGTGGGCAATTAAATAGTCTGCATTTGTGCGAGGCACCTGGCGGATTTATAGCTGCCTTGAACCATTATTTACATATCAGATATCCCAAAATCAAAGTAAGTGTAAATGATTTAAAATGAGAATATAATGTTGAAAAATATTATTTGTTTAGTTGTTCTGGCAAGCATCCACCTTAAATCCAGAATATGAAGGCAATGCAACAAATCGAATGATTCCTGATGACAGACTGATTGCATTTACTAAAGAATGCTGGCTCTTTGGTGCTGATCACACTGGTGATATCATGAAATATTATAATCACATTAGCATAATTGAGTTAGCTATTGAAAGAGCTCAAGACAAAGTATGTTGTCCATTTAAATGTTGTTTTCAATAAAATCAATCGATATGTTAAAATATTTTCTAATTTTTCAGATGGATCTGATAACAGCTGATGGAAGTGTGAACTGTATGGATAACCCAGGAGAGCAAGAAACACACGTGGAACACTTACATTACTGTGAAGTGATAACAGCACTATCAGTACTTAAAACCGGGGGAAATTTCGTTATTAAGATCTTCACAACCTTTGAAGATTCCACTGTTTCCTTGCTTTACCTTTTAAATTGTGCTTTTACGTCTGTTACTATAGTGAAGCCAGCAACTTCAAAAGGTGGCAACTCGGAAACGTACGTTCTTTGTGAACAATTCAAAGGCCTCCAAGTATTAACTACAATTTGGCCGCAGTTATTAGAGTATTACAAACAACCAGATAAAAATAAGTCGCTTTTCAAACTTGCACACATCAATGAACAGTTTTTAGAGCAAATTGATGAATGTGCTGAGTATTTTAAGCGCTTGCAAATTCGCACTATCCAGGAAAATATTCGATATTTCGGACAAGATTCGCCCAAGTATAATCATTTTTTGTACAAACGTAATAATGAGATTGCGCATGAGTTTCTCCATTTGTACCCGATTTATCCCATGGAAAATTGCCAACAATTGGTTCGGGAAACTCTGCGATTTTCCAAAGTAATTCATTTCAAAACAAACAATATTTTTCAATACTACAGACATGAAACTTGCACAAAAATTGAGTTGCAATTTGTATATGGGAAACAATTACGAGAAGTTTTGTACTCAAAATATGTGCAAGACGACTTAAAATTAAAACAGCATAGGGAACATAAAAATGTTCATAATGAAATGTCTTTGTATAATTTGAGTAAGAAGAAATTATTTCATTGTATTGTAATAGATTGTGAAGAGTTTTCTCACATGAAGACTCAATCAACGTTACATCACGAATTTTTGCAATGCATTCTCACAAGTTTAGTTTCGCTTAGTTTGAATAATAGTAACAGTGACATATTAATAGTTAATTTGCATTTAATTACGAATTTTCTCGTTGGTTTGATTAATATTCTCTCACACAACTTCACGATTTACTTTTTCAAATATAGTTTATTATATTTATCAAGAAATGAAGAAAACGGAAAAGTTTTGGATACTCTAAAGGAAGTAAGCAATGCTATAGGGAATCTCCCAAAGTTGGAACAATACCAATTTGAGTGGGACATTTTAGAAATTGTTCCTAGTGCTCTGTTTAATGACCAGTTTGTACGATGTGTGCAGTTTTACAATGCTTATTTGTGTTGAATCTGAACAATTGAAGTTGCTTATCAATACATTTATTTAATTTGTTTTGATACATATTCTATCTAATTACAAGACATTAATAAATCATTAAATTTTACCAGCCACTTAGCCATTTCAATCGTGACTGTCTTCTAAGTGTGTCTCCATCCATTTTCCTTGGATCATTCTGAAACTGTTCAGTTGCTTCAAGTCGCTTTACATCTTGATGATTAGCACTTCCAATGTTATGTGCTACAACCAGTTGTCCATTTTCTTTCAAGTAGGTGCCTTTAGTGTCCTTAGGAAAACCATTAGGAAATGTGATTGGTGTGACTCTGACTAAATGCTTAATGCGCCATAGGCGGGCACAATCCTCAGGGATGTTCTTAACAATGGCAATATCACTCATCTAAATTGTTAAGAAAAGTTCAATGGCGAATTCAAATTTGATTTGAAATTGTGTACCTTTTGATTAAGATGGTATTGTTTTAAAATATTTCGTTCCCAGTAAGGTAATCCCTTCATGGTTACTATTCTTTGGACTTGAAAGAGTTTCGTGGGTTCATAGGGAGGATCTTTAAAGTCTTGCTGTCTTTAAATAGTTTTCATGTAACAGGGATGTAAGTAAATAGCTAGATTGTGGAAGTTTAATGAGAATTTGTGGTCACCTACCTTGGATAATATTTAAATCCTGGATATTGTATTCCACCCTCGTAATAAAAAGGTTTCCGACCTCTTGCATCACCGATATTTCGAGTTATTATTGTTTTTAACGTCTTTACTGTTAGGAAACTCATTTTTGCAAGATTTTTTAATCAAAGTATGCGTTTGTTTAGCTCTTAAAAAACCGCAGATAAAAATAAATTTAAGGTTATAAAAAAAAACAACGTTTTTCTGCCTCGTTCGTTTAATCAGTTTTATGCGCACTTCATTCACCATTGGCGTTCATTTATTCCAACGATTCAAATCTACTCGAGTTAAAGCATGTCTGATTTTTCAACCAATCACTATTCTCTGCCAATGGCGGTAAATGCAAATTCCCGATGGACATGGGCGTTGGGCGAAGACAGGGGCACACATTTGGGGCACGTTTTAAGAAGCTGGAGTAATGGAATAATAGTTGCTACTGCTTTTACTCCAAGAACAATCCTTGCTAGTCGCTCCGATTTTTTGAGCAGAGTGACCGACGGAGCTACTTGGAGCTACTCTTACTCAACTCCGGGTTCATCCGGTTCTTGACTTCTTGAACGTAGTCCTGACGACATTTGCATAATGTCACTGTCACATGTCACTCTTCGCATATGCCATATGCGTGCAGTTACACGTTTTTCGAAATTATTGACGAAATTTAAATTTAGCAACTTAAAATAAAAGAATGTCTAAGAGTAAAGGAGGTAAGAAGAATAAAATCCAAGATGCCGATTGGGAAGATCCACCAGTGAGTGTTCCCCGCAAGGACAGTGATAAACCTGAGCTAACCTCAAAACCTGCCAAATCGAAAGATTCGAAAGCTGCAAAGAAAGGCAAAGGCAAGAAAAAAGACTGGAGCGATGACGACAATGACGATCCAAAAGCATTCAAGTTACCGCAGGACTTCGGCGATGAAAGTATTCCAGCGCCAGCTGCTAAAAAGAGCCAAAAGAAAGGCAAAAATCAAAAAAAGAAAGATTTTGACTCTGACCAAGAACAAGATGTGCTATCTGATGATACCAGTAGCACCATTTCAAAAACGAATAAAAACGAACCCAAAAAGAAGGGAAAACCTGCAAAGAAAGGCAAGAAAGCTGGAGATTGGAGTGATGATGATGATGATGCGAAATTTGACTTGAAAGTGGATTCAGATGAGGAACTGAAGCCTGCCAAGAAAAGCAACAAGAAACTTACTAAAAAGGATTCTGTTGAAGATGACGAAGAAATTCAGCCTTTGAAAAAGAATAAGAAAAGCAAAAAACCACAAACTCCAGAACTTTCTGATGCTGAAGAACCTGAAGAGGAAGAAGAGGAAATAGTTGAGGCAGCAATTCCTAAGAAGGAAACAGCAAAGAGTAGCATTGAAGAACCAGAAGAAAAAGATGATCCAATCACTGAATTAGTTGATCAAGTCTCTGAAATGAAAGTTGAAGAGAAAAAAATAACACATAAAGAGAAAAAATTAACACACAAAGAAAAGAATAAGTTGAAAAAGCAACAAGAATATGAAAAGCAAATGGAAGCTATGCTTAGGAAAGGCGGTCAGGGACACTCAGATCTAGATAGCAACTTCACAGTCTCACAATCCCAGAAATCGGCAAATCAAATGGCTGCCCTCGAAAACGCTGTCGATATTAAAGTCGAAAACTTTACAATCTCAGCAAAAGGCAACGACTTATTCGTCAATGCCAATTTGCTGATTGCCAATGGTCGACATTACGGACTAGTTGGGCCTAATGGTCATGGCAAGACAACGCTCCTCCGACATATTGCGCAACGTGCGTTTGCAATACCGCCAAACATTGATATTTTGTATTGTGAGCAAGAAGTTGTCGCTGACGATTACTCAGCAGTGGAGACTGTACTCAGAGCTGATGTGAAACGCACCGAGTTGTTGGAAGAAGCTAAGAAATTGGAGGAAAAATCCGATCATGAGTCACAGGAGAGGTTGAATGAAGTCTATGAGGAGCTTAAGGCTATTGGCGCTGATTCAGCAGAGCCAAAGGCACGGAGAATCCTTGCTGGTTTGGGATTCAATAGAGATATGCAGGATAGAGCCACTAAGAATTTCTCTGGAGGGTGGAGGATGAGGGTTTCTTTGGCTAGAGCTTTGTATATGGAACCTACTTTATTGTTGCTTGATGAACCTACTAACCATCTAGATTTGAATGCTGTTATTTGGCTAGACAAGTAAGTATTTTTTTTACTGTTTTCTTGGTTTTTTGTAGGTTTTCGTCTTTTTGAGATAAAATTTGCACAAATTATATCAACAAAAACCTAGTTTCTCGGAATTAGAACCATTTCATATAAAAAAAAATAGCATGTTTTGGCAAAGTTATATGTTATTATTAAAACAATTTTTGAAAGTTATTTGCAGACTTGGAAGAAAACGCTCTTAATAGTTTCGCATGACCAGTCATTCTTAGACAACGTCTGCAATGAAATCATTCATTTAGATACACAAAAACTGTATTATTACAAAGGTAATTATTCGATGTTTAAGAAGATGTACGTCCAGAAACGTAAAGAGATGATCAAGGAGTATGAAAAGCAAGAAAAGCGTATCAGGGATTTGAAGGCGCATGGCTCATCAAAGAAAGTAGCTGTATGTACTCAAACTCCATTTATCAATGGTTTCGACTTCAAACATTTTTACAATGTTTCGTTTTCTGTTGTAATGTGTTTAGGAGAAGAAACAAAAGGAAGTCTTGACACGCAAAGCAGAAAAGAACAGAACCAAGACACAAAAAACGGAAGAAGAGCCGCAGGCGGCGGAACTATTGCAGAAGCCACGCGAATACATTGTCAAGTTTTCGTTCCCGGAGCCTCCACCTTTACAACCACCAATTTTAGGCCTTCACAGTACGTTTTCTATTATTTCACCGAGATTACTAAAAAAGAAAATAAACTTAATATTGAAATTTGTTTCAGATGTTAGATTTGCATATGCTAAACAAAAACCGCTTTTTGTGAATACGGATTTCGGCATTGATTTGAACAGTCGCATAGCTATCGTTGGTCCAAACGGTGTGGGCAAGTCTACCTTCCTGAAGTTGTTAACTAGTGACTTGCAACCGATCGAAGGTGAAGTCCGCAAAAATTACAGATTGGTAAGTCATTAGTTTCTAGTTTTTCACTTGTATCTTTATTCTTAATTTTCGATTTTAAACAACATCGCTGTTTTGGGTTTGTTTAGCGCATAGGACGCTTTGACCAACACTCCGGCGAACATCTAACAGCTGAAGAGACACCTTCGGAATACTTAATGCGCTTATTTGATCTGCCTTACGAGAAAGCCCGCAAACAATTGGGCACATTTGGCCTGTCAAGTCACGCACATACAATCAAAATGAAAGACTTGTCCGGTGGTCAAAAGGCGCGCGTTGCTCTAGCTGAACTATGTTTGATGGCGCCCGACGTAGTCATTCTCGACGAACCTACCAACAATTTAGATATTGAATCAATTGACGCTTTGGCTGATGCCATCAACGATTACAAAGGCGGCGTTATCATAGTCTCCCACGACGAACGATTAATCCGCGACACGAATTGCGCGTTGTATGTCATTGAAGATCGGTCAATTAATGAAGTGGACGGCGATTTCGACGATTACCGCAAGGAGTTGCTGGACAGCTTAGGAGAAGTGATCAACAATCCGAGTATAGCAGCCAACGCTGCTGTAGAGCAATAACCAATAGAGTGACGTTTTATAATTATAATTAATTAATAAATCTGGTTATTTACTGTTAAACATTAATCTTTTTGTATTTTGTCCTTAATTAAAGAAAAAGTTAACGCTTTAATATTTATGGTCCAATCATTCCCATTGGCATATTAACCGGATATCCAGCTTGCCCAGGTCCCATCTGCATTGCTGGCGATTGGATCTGCGGCATTGGCGCCGAGTTCGGTTGCGGCGGCTCCGAAGGCAGCGTGAAATTGGTGAGGAGTTCGCGGACAGCTGGATACAAGCTGCACTCCGTGTGGTTGGTCTGGAATTGCGCGAAATGTTTGAGGAGTTGGCTAGCGGCTGTCATCGCTGGGGCAGGACCCGCATCACGTTTTTCCACCAATTGTGTTATGTTTGTGCTGATATCGTATACCAACGGCAGAACGACGGAAGGCGGCTCCACGTTATTTTGATATTGCAAGCCGATTCTTGTTATTTGCAACTAAAACACATCAAAGATTATTTAGATTATTTAAATTTCAACAAAAAAAAACTTGAGACTTACAAAGAACAAGATTTTAGTCTTATGGCAGAGAATACTGGCCATTCCTGTGGGGACAATCTGCGTGGCGGAAGGCGGAATGCGCAATGTCCACTGAACCGACCACTTCATCCCAGCTGTGAGCTGTGGCATCAAATCGAGACGCATAATCTGCACAAAATCTTTAAGCACATTCACCGGCACATTCAACATGCAACAGAAGCCAAACATCGAATTTGGCTTATAAGGCGGCGCCGCTGCGCGCGTATCGAAAAACTTCTCAATCACTTGGAGTTCGTCCTGGTTCCAAATGTCTTTGTGGTCCGGCAAGGGCGTAATTTTCAAGTGGAGCGACTGAAGATGTTGTGGATTGAGAAAAACGCGGCAATGAAGATGTTCGGCGACTTTAAAGTGAATAACTCCAGGTTCATTCGTATTAATTGCAGTCAACTAAGACAAAAACCAACAATTAATTAAGTTGTTCTCAGTTTTAGCAACTGAAAAACTGTTTTCGGGAGCTTTCCTACTTGTTTTCAAACCCCAAAATCCGCTAAAATTTATAAGTAATCTAACAACTGATTTTGGAGTTTAAAAACAAGCAGGAAAGCTTTCCCCAAACGGTTTTTCAGAAAAATCAAAACTACAATTTTTTCCTCTTTGAAATCCTATCCGTTGACATACGGTATACTTACATAAGTTTCGTTTTGTACAAATCGTTGCAGTTGTCTACGCATGTAAACGCAGCCAAGAAACCGCTCCAAAGGTGCTAATTCCGGCCCGTTGAAGCCTTGCGGATGCAGTGAAGGGCAACACAGCGTCTCTAAGGCTTCATGCGTTAACAACGTAGGCACCGCACCTGCCCACGACCTTTGGGGGAGCACGCGCGACAAATGAGACCCTGTCTTATGATCCGCTTGCGGACTATGCATAATCGGCCCGCCGGGTGACTGGCCAGGCCGTGCCGGCGATGGTCGCGGCATACTCGGTGAACCTGGCCAATTGGACGCCGCAGGCGATGCCATGCTCTGCGAGCTCGGGAACGGACTGCCGTCAGTGTGCCCACCTTGCAGGAAACTGCTCACCGGCGAATGCCCCGGTAGATTTGTGACTGGTCCAGGTGACGGATTCGACAACAATCCGCCAGGACTCGGAACATGCGGATTCAGTGGGGAATTCGCCACGATTCCGCCGGGGCTTGGGTGCGGCATATGCGGACTTGGATTGACATTCGTCTGCAACGAAGTAGGGCTGAAGGAAGTCGCGGGGGACGACCCGAAATTAGTATGAGATGGACCCATGTGCGGCGACGCCGGAGTATGTGGGTTTGACCCAGGTGGAGGCGTTAACGGGTGGTTGAAACGTAGACCTGGCTCGCGTTGCTGTGCCGGGGATTGTGGACCGCGATGATGGCTAAGGAAACCACCTTCGACTTCCATTGAGATTGGAGACGGCGGATTGTCGTCTTCGCTTTGGGATCTTCGGCGAAACACGGCGGATTCGTCAACGTATTTCGAGAGGAAAGCTTTGAGGCCTTGGGTCGGCGAGAATTCGTCGACTACGTTGCTGCGGTCGAAACGACTGTAGGCGCCGTCGCGTAGCGAGACTAGACCAGCGCCACGGATGCGGAGTTCCAAGCAATACATTCCTTGATACGACATGCGGATCAGGGTGCAACTTTGTGGGATTATTGTGAAGGTTTGCACAGGAACCTGTGGGCGCTGTAAGACAAACAATTTTTGTAAATCAAAATCAAATTCTCTGTAGCCGATTTGCAGGGGTTGCCAAAATTGTTTTGAAAACTGTTTCAAATAGAAATAGAAAATATTCGAAAATTCTATTTCAAATAAAAATATTTAATATTTATATTTTTGGGGAAAAAACTATTTAAATAGTCCAAAATTCTATTTAAATAGTTCTATTTTATTGCCTGCCGATTTGAGTATTGTACTTACACTGTGATGAACACCAAGTTGTGGCAACGCAGGCAACTTACTGATCGAAATAAGTGGTTCGTAAGTCTCATAGAGAAGCTGTATCATTTGCGCCAGGTTCCTGCTGACGTTCAGATGTGACTCCAATTGTTCTTTGATCATCGAATGCGCGTTCAACGCACTACTCGCGCCAAAAATCAGCTTGAATTGCTTCTCTGCACTATTCCAAGTAATGGAAACCATGGCGCCCTTTTCGGGCCCATAGCAAATCACCAGCCTGTTGTAACTATACGACTTTACACTGAACATACTGGATAAGTTATACTTTTCAAGGAGGAGATATTCACTCAGGTCATGTGCCACTGAATACAAGTAAACGATCTGCGACCAATCATTAAGCAAATTTGAAACTGTATGACCAATCTGATCAATCGTTCCCATATCGTATTGAAAGTAGACAGGCCGTCGTGATCCTTGTTCTTTGGGATTGGTGCTCACTAAGGGAGTCGAACAAAAGACGAACTCGCACATCCAACTCTTCATGATGCCTTTGCTTTGCACACGTATAGAGACCGAAAGGAGTCGTTTGAGTAACGCATGCCAGGCCTGCGATTGTCCCATTTCGGCCGTTGGAGGTGGGAGTTGTATCAACTTCAGGACTAAACCTGTTGCATTTGCTTCCACTTGAAGACCTTGATGGAAAATTTTCCTCTTTGTCAACTAAAACATAAATTAATTGAAATAAGTCAATCTACAAATGTTAAAAACGCGTAAAGATGATTTTTTTAACGTAATTTTTAAATTGTAGTTAGTGTTTTTAAAGTAATTTTTCTTCTATAAAAACGCGTTTTTGTCGTTTTTATGCGAAAAACTAAAATATGGATGGATACCTCATTGGCAAGAGCAACAAACGGAAGTCTTTCATCACACATGGCTACAACATGTGCCAACTCAGGGATGAAATAAGCAGGTTGTTTGGACCGCCGGACAGTCGCGTCACTTTTACTTCCATTAAAACTCTTCCTTTTGCCACTTTCCGCGAGATCTTCGCCATCGACACTAGTAAATGGTCCATGCGTAACGACAAACGCGTCAAATTCGATCAAGCTCTGCACTTTGAGATACACTTTCGGTATTTCCGTCTCGATACTTTCGTCGTTGGGATTATCCTCGATACTTGAATGCTTGACAACAACCATGTAAAACTTGCAGTCAATCTCACACGGTGTCGACTCCTTTTCTTTGAATTCAACAATCAAAATAACGTTAGGATGGCGATGCAGCTGGATATACATTCGATGTCGCTCAATCTTCGTCAACGAATGATCCGCATTGTACAACAAAGGCAGTTTATCATGCGCTGTTGCAGGTAAGTGTTGCAATGTTTTCTCGCATCGGCGTTGCGTTATCCAGTATCGCAGCTCGCTGAGCAGTATCGGGAGGCGTGAATGGTCACCGTTAAGTGTATTAGACAGGTCCGGGATGAGCGGCGGATCGTATTGGGGTACCTGGCATTGTAGCATCCCCGTATGCGTGTCTACTGTTATCAGTAGCTGTTCCGCGCGCAGGCACGGATGTAGAATCGCCACGGAGAGAATTGCGGGCGATCCCTGCAAAGTGCATTCGACATCTTTCATCATTCCCTGCAGCTCAGTCTTGATATCACTCAATCGGTTCTTGGTGCGCACATAAATTGTATGCACGAGCAGGCGCTCCATTGATAAGAGCTCGGAGCGGATTGCGCGGTCGGCAATCTCGCACTCTTTGTTGCCCAAAGAAGGAATATGGAGGACAGCTAATGGACGTGCTGGATCATGTGGGTCTACTTGGACTGTTAAACGATATCCGAGCTCCGAGCGCGGGTCACGTGTTGTCGTTTCCTTGCCCTTGTTGGTCAGCTCACACCAATAAGAAATTGTTAAAGATTTGCCGGGTATGTACTCATCGACGTAGATATGCTTGTCTAGGCGATCGCGCATCAGCCGTAATGTTTGTGAGTAGAGCACTTCCAGTTGTAGCGATTGACAGAAAAAGTGCAGACAATTGTAGACTTCGGTTAAAGGCGTCGGGTTGTCCACAAGACGATTTTGTATGACTTGGTGGATGTATTGGACTTGGAGCGAGTGGACTAACGCTTTACCATCGCCAGTTTCCTTGTCTTCAACCAAAATGTCGATTTCGAGGAGCCGCCATGGGATGTTAGGGCCTTCACCCATTACTGTTAAAGAGACTTCAAATTCGTGTTCTACATGGAAAGTCACTCTGCCATTTTCAATCTATTAACAGGCAAAATAAAATTAACAAAAATGAGCACAAAATCGCATATGTTACTTTGAGGTTTTTCATCTGTGGCAATAAATTCCCAGTGACCAATCGATGTTGAATGACTTGATTAAGCCTCAATAAAGTCTGCCGTTTCTCTGCATTCGTTATCGGGTCAGGAGGAACAATTTTCTCTCTGATGCATGAAGGCAACCTGCCGTAAGTCCCTGTTGTTAAAACTTCTACAGCAGCAGGTATATGGAAGTTCGGAAGACGGGCCTGGACTAATGTTTCGCGGGCCATTCGTGCTAACATGTCTGCAGTGTCGACGAATAGCAAGGATTGCTTGTCTAAGAATGCCATAATTCGCTAAAGAAAAAAGTTGAATTTATTGGATACATTTGGTGTTTTTTAGAACTTACAGCTGATTTTTCAACTTTTGATGCACTATTTGCCCATTTTACTAGTGCTAATAGTCGCACAAATAATTGGCGTGTACGTAGTGCAAAGTTGTAGATTTCAATCTTGCGCTCCATGTCAGTTTTTCTCGGAAGTCTAAACAAACAAACAAAATAAAGCCCCAGAATATTAAATTTAATCATTTCGTATAGTTTAAGTTTCACTTGAAATTTGTTTCGAAAGATTTGAGGACTTACAATTCGGCAAGAACAGTAAGTTCATGATAAGTTCGTTGCACAATGAAGTCAATGAGCATTGCCAGTGAAATCATTCCACCGCGATTGCCTTCCTGTGGGCCCCCCATGCCACCCTGCATGACGCTATTAGCGACAGGGGTTTGTATTCCTTCCAAGGGTAATGGGGCCATCTTACACGTATTTGTTCAAACCAACTCGCAAACTATACAGCCTTATCAACAGCACCTTTCGCCTCACAGGCGCTTCTTGCAAGTTGGCAAGACACCCGCGAACGAACTCACAAACTCGCGAACTTATTTTAGGGTTAAATCATAACTTGAAAAAACAAAGATAGTAAAGCTTAAGACGAGGCTGAGGGCTCTATTTTACTGTTAGTTTACTAGAACATTTTTAAAGTATTACACAGTTCACCCACTTGTTTTTGTTAACCATAACAAAATTCTGCAAATGTAAAGATGAGGACGACCAGCGTTGCCAACTATCCGAAATTGAAACGAGAAATCACTAGAACGTTATTTAAAACCAAGGATTTAATACAAAAGGAACCAAACATCAAATGTCCCTAGATTTTCAAGCCATTTGAGTGGTTGACATTTGGAATCCGCCTGCCTGATTGGTTAATTCTATAGCGCGAAAATTTAAATTAGTTTGTATAGTTTTTAAACGAAAAAATATAGCGCATGCGCGATCGTAATTGCCTTTAACCCCTCCATTAATCTTCGGGGTATTTCGGAGGCTTTTATGTAAACCAACAAACCTACCGACAATTACCGACCCTTCAGACGTCACACCTAGGTATGCATTTTAGTCGTTCCCAGGTATATTGTAAAGGCTATTCGTTAATAATAGATTATAAATTTTGCATTTCACGACTGAGATGTGCGGGAAGTATTAGATTGGCTAGTTACTCATTATTAACAAGGGCTACTTATTAATTCAGACAAAGTTAATTGTTAGGTATTAAAGCAAATATGATAAACCTCACACTCGCACACAAAAGTTCATGTTAAACTTGAAATATTTTATTAATGCATTAAGATTTTAAAAACGCACCCTAAATATATCCCAAGTACATATTTTTTCTTATGTCTTATACAATTAACATATTCCCTCCCATTGACTTATTTATCCTCCGGCTTGGAGAAAACTAAAGTATATCCACACTTGCCGCAGTAGTGGCGGTCTTCCATGGCGGCCATGAAGACACCGGCGCCGCACTGTTCGCCAGGGCATTCTCTCCTCAATCGGTGAATCTTACCATTTTCATCAACCTGTCAACGAAACAACAAATGATTAACTAATTGCAAACCTAATAAACTTAATGAATATGAAAGAAAAAAGTCGTTACCTTGTAGAACTTCAGTACAGCTAACTTGACCTTCTTCTTCTTGTGCTTGATCTTCTTAGGTGTTGAGTAATTCTTCTTCTTGCGCTTCTTGGCACCACCACGAAGACGCAACACCAAGTGCAACGTGGACTCCTTTTGGATATTGTAGTCCGACAAGGTGCGTCCATCCTCAAGCTGCTTGCCAGCGAAGATCAGACGTTGCTGGTCTGGCGGGATTCCCTCCTTGTCTTGGATCTTAGCCTTGACATTTTCGATAGTGTCGGACGGCTCGACCTCAAGGGTGATCGTCTTACCGGTGAGTGTTTTGACAAAAATCTGCATGTTGGCGAGTTAGCTATAACAAAAATCAAAAGAACTTGATAAAAACTACAATTCCCCAAGTGAGTAAAGGAATAAAACATATTAAGTAGATTGAAATAATTGTTATGAAGTCACAAATTCTTTATTTATTTCAGTTACAAAATGCAATTAACTTAGACCAAAAGTACAGCATTAATACATCCATCATTTTCCGGATTATTAGTCACTTGCGCATATTTCCCCCAGACGACTTTGCCCGCCTGCGTAACTAAACCCAACTCGGAAATGTTGACTTCAATCACTGTGCCCTTAGTAATAACACCTAAACTAGTAAACATCGGAGAACTGGGATTTTTCTTGACCCCGATCATCGGCAGACAGAAAGTTGCCTTGAGTTCTGGATGTGTCACATGCGCCTTCTTAAACCGAAGCGCCATCGGTCGAATAAACCGTTCGAACTTGGGCGGTTTACGCGTGAAGCCTTCGCCAACAAAGGTGACTTTAGTGACCATGCGCTTCCACGCCTTGCGCCGCGTCTGTCCCGATTTGATGACTTTGAAGACTTCGCCGTCGGCCTGCGCGCGTACTTTGGGAATCGGCACATCCCATTTGCCAGCCTTCTCCTTCCGCTTCTGCTTGATCATGTTCGATAAGACTTTCGCACGTGATTGCACATCACGATCAAGAAGATACACCGGTAAGGCGCCTTCGGCCACCTTCTCGGTGGTCTTCTTCACTTTCTTCTCTTCATGTGCCTTGATCTTCTTCTTCATTTGTATTTTCTCATTGCGGCGCTCTTTGTTGAAGAGTTTCGCTTTGATGCCTCGCAGAGAACGCGCGACTTGGGCGCGTTTGTGTGGCTCACGGGCTTCCTTCTTGCGTTTACGTTCTTCATAGTCGAGACGACGACCATAGAGTTTGCGATGGCGTTCAATGTATTCGTTTTGTGGCATTGTGGTTGTGGTGGCTTAGATGGGGGGTGTGTGACTGGAAGCAAAGAGAAAATTATTAATTCTTACTATGTGTCAATAGCCAGATTCAAATGATGTTCAAGGCTCTTCTTTGAATATGACTATTACACTCGTAATTACATGGCACTTACCTTCTGAAATTGACTATAATAGTCATATTCATTAAGAGGTATAATAACAAAAGATGCTAACCGTTCGTACATAATTTTAAATATTTTAAAATTAAAAATTTAGCCCATTTGACGAAAATTACATAGATTTAATGCCACGCGAAGATTTAAATTTTTATGCAAAAAATATATTTTAAACTAATTTTCTCAGTCACTAAACTATGCAAAATCCCAGATGAATACATGATTGTATGATTTAACTCGTAGATAAAATTATTGAAATAATAATGTAACACTCGGTATAACAAGGTTTTAACCTCAACCCCTGAACTTTCTTGTTTTTTGCAAAGCTTTATGCATGGTAAATTAATACAAAATTCGAACTAATTAACAATTATTCCTGATCGAAATAACCACGATCTTTCATAATAAATTGCAATTTTATTATGAAACTAGCAGCATCTTAACATACGTAAACCACGCGGCCAAAAACTCACCTTGTAAACAATCACGACTTAAATCGTTTCCACTAATAAACCCTCAACTATATTTTGAGACAACAATTGCGAATGATTATTGCGCACTTAATTACTAATAATTTGAGTTAGAATTAACTTAAAACGAGAGAAATTAACAGAACTTTTAACACATACCTTCTACTCCACCATGACACGCCGTGAAAAGAACTAGTTTGCAAATGGCTGCTGCACAGGAAGTTCCGCTAGCGAGTTAGCACGAACTTTCAGGATTTTTACGAATGTGTTCGAAGAGTTAACGAATGTATATGGTTGCCTATAATGAAATTATTCAAACGGAATTCGAAATTACGTTTGTATTTCGATTTGTCTTTCAATATAACAAGAAACGTTTATCAACCTTTACTTATCTTTTGCATATTTCATTTTGTCAACCTCTGGTCAAGCAATAAATTAAATTGGAACAAAGTTAGAGCTCGCAATAAATCCATAATTAATCGGAAATAATTATATTATAGTCAACTTTAACTACACAAGTGTAATAAAAGTTGGCACACACAACCATTAGGTACAAAATTTCAAATTTAATTTGGGACAAATCCTCGAGGAAAATGTTTTTTTAAAATTAAAATTGCCGGTTTTGTTCAAATAGTTTGCAAACAAAAGCAAATAAATAAATAAAATGCTTGGGGAAGAGAAGTGTAACTTTACGCACACGTATCAAAAAAAGACATTTGTTTCATATTGTATTATTTTTATTTACTGCAGATTTAAATTTACTTATTTTGTTCAATCATAAATTGTTGTAATAAATTATTAGCGATGGGAATAATTAAATTCTCAGCACCCTCAGCCGACCGCTTATATTTGACCATTTTATGATCAACAAACTCAGTCAATTGGGCCCTCAAAGCCAAATCGGAACTTACTACGAATTCCTCACGACAAGCAATATATAAATCTTTAAACAACATACCTAAAACGCAACAAACCATAAAATTAAAACATAAAAAAACAATAAAAGAAAAACATGAGATATTGTTTACCTTGATAGTATTGATTGGTATTGTGCTCCAATTGATACTTAACAATAATTTTATAAATCCCCTTAGAATTCGAGGTGAGCGAGAGAAAAACGTTGCGCAAAGATGACAATGCCAAGTTTCCAGTGCGTTGCACCATCATTGAACTCTCGTAAGATGTCTCATCCGAATACGGAAGAAATGAAGTAACATCAAACCAAACAAAATTGAATTTTGATAACTTATTATGATCCCAAACTAATGCAACAAACATTAAACATAACATAACACATTTTATAAATATATTTAGATGTTTTTGAGATAACTTACTAAGAGGTGCGTTGATATGATCAATGGAGGCAATCAAATGCACATTGGGAATTGCACCAAGGCGACTTAACACATTCTGCGCTTTATTGTTCCTCAACATATCCCCTTCTATATTATGAATGATCAAATATAAATGTTTATCAACAGCTTGCATTGTTTTTCCAATAAGTTCAACTGTTTCGTAAACATTTGCACTGCTTTCAGGAAGACCTAATAAGTCGTTAGCAATAGCATCCAAGATGTCTCTAAGTGTTAGACTCGGAAAAAAACCGTTAATAACCATGACTGGATCATCAGTTAACATTTCGTGAAATTCATTGAGCACAGTTTTCTTAGACCCAAGACCATATAATAAAATATTGAAGTTTTCATGTAGAAGGCAAAGCCATTTCGGGAAATTGTCTTTTGCGCCTTGCGCAAAATTACAAACCGCTTTCTGATGCTGTTTAGAAAGCTGCAATTGCGCGAGCAACTTCTGCAGTTGATCTTGACTGAGCCGAGGAGTCTTCAACTTGTCTAGGGTGTGATTCGAAGTGGTAACTTTGTTGTTTGTATGCTGGAAATATTCTTCTGTCTTGATGATGTAATTATGTTTTTTATTTGAAGGTTTGTTCTTCATGTTTGTGTTGATTGAATGACGGGGTGGTTGCTTCCTTGTTGCAATTGTCTTAGTTCCAAAAAAATCTTCTTCATCATCAGAGGCTGTGTCTGATGATGAATCTTCAGGCTCTGATTGTGTGGCTGTAAATTCACTGCCAGAATCTTCAAAGACATCATTATCACTTTCACTTGACCCAGAACTGTCAAGGGTTGATTTGATGCCTTTTTTTAAGTGGTCACGCAAATGATGAGGAGTTTTTGGGAGTTTTTGGTGAATTTTTGGAGTTTTCTTTTGCGGTGTTGCGATAAATTTTTCATGTTTTTTTACTTTATCGAAAGAGTAAATTTCCTTGCCAGCTAATGCAGTTGTTGTTAAAACTAAACATTACATCAGTACATCAGTTTATTAAGTTGAGATCAAAGTTGAGATGAGATGATGAAACATACCTGTATCAGTGACCTGCATTTGTTTATATCCTTCTTCGTCTGAGTATTTTTCTTCCATTGAGTGGTCACTTGATGCATCGCGAGATTTTCCTCGATACGATTTATTTGCATTTAATTCTTGGAAATCAAGTGCCTTGGCTGTACTTCTTCTTGGTCTCGAACTTCTCCGTAAAGTTCTTTCTGGACTGCAATCCATTGTGCTATAATTCTTACTCTTCGATTCCAAAAGCAATAATCGTGCTTCGGCCCAAATTTCGGCCTCAGCAACAAAATATTAACCTAGATTTAAAACATTAATTTGGCGGGAATCTGGGGCCGAAGCAGTGTGTGCGACAAAGATAGGGCTAATTAGGGCAAAACCAGGCAACTCATTACTCATTTCAGTATAGAGTATTGCCTAATGTTAAGATACATATATTACATGCAACCATAGGCAACTATTCAAGCAACCATGATATTTTGCCCTAATTAGCTCTATCCTTGTCGCAGACATTCTTCATCGCTCTTAGAGTATTGCTGTTTCGCTAATGCGAAAAACCAGAGGAATCCTCTTTGGGAATCGAGGGAACCCTAAAATTTTCCAAGGAGGAATCTAAAAGGGATTTAAGCATAAATAAAGCTTGAAATATCTAGTATTAATATTATTTAATGTATCGTTAAGCTAACGCTAGATTTAGTTTCATTTATTAAAGCATTTCTGCTCATCTGTTTGTATTGAAGACATTTTTTCTTGTTTTATGATGAAAAATACTGCTCTCATCTTGTTAATTCATTCAAAATTTATATTGTTAGCAACATAAACCCAAATACATAATCAAAGCACTGGCATAAAAACGGAGTCATTGAAATCTATGAATATAATGCGCTTAGCATGCATAAATAACTTTTAAAACAAAAATTATACTAAATACAAATTACAATAAAATAGTTCACCAATCGGTAGATTTCTCTGCTAAAAGGTAAAATGTTTTGATTCAATTTCATTACTGCTCTACTGCTAAGTTATAAGTTTCGTACAAAAATAATTAACAAATACAAACTGCCTAATGTTTCAATGAAAATTAAAAATGTAACGAAATTTTAAATGGACAGACAAATGATTCTTGTTCAACAATGTAGATGTTGTTTTCCACATAATTAAAGATAACAAGCACTTGAATATAAGATTTATAAGTATCATTAACAGGTTAATCTGATTTTTTTGTGTTTTCAATCATTTCTTGTCAAAAATGTTGTGGCTGCTACAATTTGTCTTACTACATTTTCATTTCTCTTTTAATGTTTAATATAAAAACAACAAAAATGAAAACTTAATAATTTCTTCTCATTATTGTTTTTTTTTCATTCTAATTCCGTTTGACCTATGCTAATATTTCCAACTTCTAATTGATGAAAGATTCAATTTCAACAATATTTATAAATACATTTCTAGATATATCTTTATGGTTGTGGAATTTGAATTTGTATCAAAAATGAAAGAGTAGGTAAGTGTTAATTAAAAATTATTACAATTAATTAAGATTAAGTTTGGCGACTCCAAAAATGCCAACTTCTTGAAATCTCCACACTCAAGGAACAAAATGCTAAAACTATGTTTACAATTTAATTTAGATTTGATTTGAAGTTTGAAATTAATGTTTCATGTTTGCTATTTTGAACATTTCTTGTCGAAAGTTAGTAATTTAGTGTAGCACAGCCAGGTGTGTCATCTCACTTGCATGTGTTTGGATATACAAAAGTCACCAATTTGCAAAACTAATATAGTTTAAATAAATTGGTCACATTATGCGTGAGGTTAGTGAATTTTGTGTTTGAAATTTGAATGTTTCGCTTCTTTTTGTTTTGTAAATGTAAATATATATAAGAGCATGTCTGTTCTTCTCTGTTAATTACAAATCACTTAAAAAGTATTAAATTTTAATTGGTTTCGGTCGATTCGCCGCCATCTTCATGTTTCCGTTTCTTGCCCCTTATGTGAGTTTTGGATGGCGAATCGGCGTCCTCTTCCTCCTCCTCTTCGATAGCATCTTCATCTTCGTCCTCTTCCTCGCCAGCTTCATAATCGTTTTCGTCCGACAAATCATCCAAATTTTCAGAGTAAACAGCATTCAAGCCCACATCATCGTCCTCATCCGAAGAAGCTTCCTCTTCGTCAGACACTTCTTCTTCCTCATTCCCATTCACTTCGTCTTCACTCTCATCCAGATCGTAATCCTCTGCTTCACAATCCTTGGCATCAAAACCGTCTAAATACTTGAGATTTGGGATCATTTTGAAGATCTTCTCTCGGTAGTTGTCAATGCTCGTCGCTTCATTGTTGAAGAGATCCAAATTTTTCAAGTGTTTGAAGTCTTTGAGTGGCTCCAATGTGTCCAAGTCTTTGATCTTGTTGCCACTGAGGTTCAATGATGTCAGTTTCGGACTTGTAGATAGCAAATTCAAACCAGTATTAATCCTTTAAGCAAACAAACACGAATTCATCTCCATAAGTAAAGCATTTGCCGAGATATTTTTAGCTTGCTTACCTGTTATCACTTAATTCTAATTTCTTTAAATTGGGCAACTTTGGGAAACCTTTCAGTGATGTTAGACCAACATTAATTAAGCTTAAACTCTCCAAATTGGAGAACTCGTCGGTGAGACCAACAATTGTTGTGCTTCGGCAATTATCCAAATTCAAGTCTTTAATCTGTAAAAACAACAAAATTATTCATTCTAATCATCAAAGTTAAGAAACGATTAAGGTCGCAAATTAGAGAACGAGCATGGAAATTTGAAGATTGTGTAATATCGAAAGACTTACGACATTAAACAGAACGAAAAATGCATTGTGAACGTCACTAATCGACAAATTGCAACGCATTTTTCAAGTTAACTAATATAATCAAGCATCCGAGAAAAAGAAAAGGAGAAATAATTAATGCGTTGCAATTGAAATTAAAATGCTTCATGCATTTTTATCAAAGATGTTTTGTCATTATAGAATAATCTTCGTCCATAAAATTCTTCCGCAACGCATTCACATAAAAAATAATAGTTGAGTGTAAAATGAAGGCATTTTTCATTATTATTATCATTATTAAATGCGTGGTATCGGCGGTATGGATGGATGGAACAAGCATGCGATGGTGTTGAGCTGTTGAGTGTTATGAATGTAAGTTCATTTTGGCGGCGTTCTTGCGCGGGCATGATGCATGTGTGATGTGTGCAAACAAAATGATGCATGTACTTACATCCGATGGATTGTTGCCTCTTCTCTCCAATTCTACCCGCTTTTCCATCGCGTCCAATGTATCTCGGCCAAACCTCTTGATGAAAACGTAAAATAACGCGCAGCAAACTCACGGTAACCTAACCGATTCCCGATTCGATTCAAAAACACACTTTACATCGGACCACAAGACCGAGCGCAAGCACACGAGTACAATGCAATGCGATAAAGGCGAAGGCAATCACGCACAAATCGGAAATACTCAAATACAAAATGCAGTAATGCGAAGCAAAAGCGAAACTAGCCGCGTTCTTCCTTCACACAACTTAAGCAAAAGTTTACGTACGTGCGCCTCGGAACGGCTCGTTTACGTTTTCGATGCGTTCTGGTTCTGCGTTTTATTTAGTTGTGTTGTGTTGGTGCCTTGTGTACTGTACAGCAGCGCAGCGGAATGAAGGCAAATCAGCGCATTAGCATTAGACGCAAACGCGGCTTGTATGCAACTTGTAAGTGTGAGGGTGTGTGAGAGAGCGTAAGGTAAGCTCGTTCTCGGTGGTTAGGTTCGTCCCATTGGCGTTGTTTCATTTACCTTCCGTCCGGCGCCGCAGAAGTCCATACGTAAGCACAAGGCACAAGTTTCGTAGGAATCTATTGGAATTTTTGGTGTCGCCGAGAGCCCCCTATGGCGATTTTTGAATTATTCTAATGATGGAAAGTTCAAAATGATTTCAGTGGTTTCAGTGGCGTGTTGGGGAGACTTTGCCCGCCATCGCTTCGCATCCTTAGCTGTAAATCCCAATCGCTAAACAGTTGAAGAAGCGCAAAACAGGCCGAAGCGGCAACGATATTTTAAATTATAAGGCTGTATAAGGCACCCTAATGTGCATTTATAATCGAACATTTGTTACTACTACGCTTCTTCGCGCTAAGTTCGATTATAAATCCACCATAAGTAAGGTAAAAGGACGGGTAAAAGAGTGTGCTGAGAACAACTTGATCGTACTTTTCGAACGTGGTTCAGCTTACCGTATCTTTTCTAGTTTAAAGATCCTGGCGCCATCTATGAACTATGTACTAAAAACTGTATAAAATGGAGTTGAGAAAAGTTCCGTTAAAGAAGGCTTATGAAAATTCACGCATAGATCGTTCTTTTATATTCTGCACAAGTCGCAGTAGCAACCTAACGTTCAATATCAATTCCATGTTCCATTCTCAGACTCAATTTCTTTATGTTCTTTATGTAGGGTATGTATGTATATCTCTTATCTAGTGCTGGGTTTGGGCTAAAAGTATAAAGGGGATCAGCAACAGCTGATCAGCAGGTGTTAATTCTTTTGTTCGTTTTACAACTGCACCAAAACTAGTCGACTCGATGAATTATGTAGGATTCTGAATTATGTATTATACAGCCTGGCTACTTGAAGCAACAGTCAACGGTTATTCAGTTGATAGGAAGGAATGGCGATCGGACCGATCGGGGAAGGAGCTAGCAGCATTTGGTGTTGGCGTTGGTAAATTGCGTCGGCCCCAGCCCAGCGTTCCCAGCAGCGGCAGCAGCCACAAATGTGCGCGAGAACCGAGATCGTAGCCGAGTCGAGTTGGAAACGCATAGCATCGCGGTCGAAACGCGCACTCGTAGCGAAAGCAAAGAGCACAGCAAAGCAAAAGCAAGCCCGCGCTGATCGCTGAATATAGGAATACCAATACACCTAGGCGGAATACGAACACGCAGTCCGAATAGGCGATTCGCGGCGTCCGGCCAGCAGCACCAGCAGTCAAGGAGTAAGGAGTCAAGCCGTGTCGTAGTCGTAAGCAAACACGGAGCGGACACACGCGACCGTCGACCAGCCGCAGCAGCAGGTTATTTTTTTAAAAATAGGTGTCTAGTGCACGCGAATAGTGTCACGACGAAGTTTCGCCAGTATTGCCGGAGATTCGTCGCGATGGCTGAGAGCAGGGGTTCGCTGATCGCCAAATCGGTGCAGAAACATGCAGGAAGAGCCAAGGAAAAGGTCAGTGACATTTTCGCCCATTTCAAATCCGCTTTGCAAGAACAAGTGCACAGCCACAATGACCTCATCTTTGCCCCTTGACTAATAAGCCTAAGCATTTCATTAGTTACATTCTATCATAGCGCATTGCTGAGCACTGTCCAAATCAGCCAATTCAAAATACCTAATTTAATAACTTAATATAATGTAATACGTAACTATCATAACGTAATAAATAGAAAATAGAATGTACTATGTGCGCTAATTGAATCAATTGCTTCTTATGTTAGTGACTACATGCAAATATAATATAAGTATTCACAACAGACCACGCTGGGGTTGTTGTTCTGTATTCCCCTAAAATTTTACCGTTTATTTTTAAAAAAACTACAATTGTTTAATTAAATGTATAAGGTATAGTTAACAAGCAAATCAGTAGGTTGTAGATATTGCATATTGCAAATTCAAGCATTCTACCGTCCGCTCGGGCTTAGTATTTGTTTGTTTGCCGGTGCGTTTGTCAAATAGAAGTGGCTAGATAATAGAAAATACAAAGCGTAGTTGGGTACGAAGGTGTTTCGTGTAAGCATATTTATTCTATTAACATTAACAAGGAACGCAGTATCGTCACAGTCAGTCATACAGTCACATTCAAGCATTCAACGGAATGGATTATTGCAATAATAATAAAAATTACACTCGACACACATTCAGCAATCACCATCTGTGAATGCAAAGCAAACACACAAGTCACACATACGCGTTTAACGATTAGAGAAATAAAGAATAAATATTGTACTTACATACAACTACAACTTGTCTTGAAGTTGTTAAATGCTAAAAAGCAATAAATTTGTTTGTTGTCAACCGTAAAACGTAAAAGTTGTTGTATTTTTAAATAATTGATACAGCAACTTTAAATCAGATTCGTTAAAGTTTAAGATTTGAGGAAATCCTCGTGGAAATTATTGTATGATTCGCTTATTCAAGCTAATCGTTTACATTTTTGTTACTTTATTAGCTTAGAGACGATGAACTATGACGAATTTCAAAATTTGTCTGAAAGTTTCAAAACTGAGGCTTTGACGGCGATGGCGATGTTGTCTTCGTAGTGGATGCAACCCACAACTCACATATACAACAAGCAATATCCGTGAACGCGCGAACGTGAAAAAAGCGAAATGAATTAATTTATACATTCACTTCACACATGCACATATTAGACGCTTACATTCTTATAATGGGATTGGGAGTATTGAGACATTACTATAAATGGTTCGCGAGATGAAATAAACAACAAGCACGTAAATATTCCCATCAAGTATATTATGTTAACTTTTCTGTGTATGTTTTCGAGGGGGATTCAGCCCACACTGGTCGCGGTGATTTAATTTGAATAAACCAAAGTTACCCAACGTTTTAAGAGTTGTTTAGCCATTTATTACTTGGAATAATTGATTTCTGGAGGAAATCAGTTTCTCTGATTTTTCAGATTAAATCAATAAGTTATGATATACCGGGAGTAAGATAGATAGTGTACGATTACTTAATTCTTAGTCAATTGTAATGTAAAACATACATTTCAACCCACCCGAAACGCCTGGACTGGCTTAAGATGCGAGTGGTTAATTGTTACAAGTTACGAAATCTTAATATACGATCTTAAAAAAGTAAAGAATTGTTATTAATTCGATTATTTACGCAAAAATGCTTTATTTGAATATATTAGATGGCATTAAGCGATAAGATGTGAAAAGTGTTGAAGGTTGAAGATGACCCGTTGTTGGTATGCGTCTCTTGTCCGCAATAATTAAGTTTGGTCGTTTCGCTGGAAGCGCTTGTCGGCCCAGTCTCGATCCATCGATTCAACTTGAACACTTGAAATAAGAAGTTATATACACTTGTAATTTTATAAAATTCCACTCTTCTTGCTGCTGTCCATGTCGATGCGAGTGCGAGAGGCTGAAGAAGAGTGCTGGTGAGGTCAAAAGAAAGCATTTTCCTACTTTCGTGCGACGAGAAAGTGTGTCGAATATACTAAACACACAAAAAATATTGAAGGCATGAATGTAGATGGTTATAACTTTTTGTTTGGAATTTTATTATTTGCGCGTGAATTGAAAATAAATCGCACAATACGAATAAATTTGAATTGTTGCTTTTTTACGTTAAACATTGCGCGTATATTAAAAGAAAGGGACACGATGGCGAGTCCGTATTTTAAGTAAAGCTCTCTTAGATGTTGAGATGGTTTATTTATAAATTTATATGTACCGACGACCGAACGAAGTTTCCCAAATTCTAAATGCTATTTTCATTCGGATGCGCCGGCGAAAATTCGCTACGCCAAGCGTTTCTCTCTTTACAATTGCTGTTTCGCTTTGCTTCAATGTGCTTCATGCAATGCCACCTCCAACTAACGAAACGTTACTTATTTACTCAAAAACTCCAAATTTACGTAAGTTGCTATACTTATAATGCATCAAAACAGGCTGGAATTGGGTTTAATTTAATATTTTCTCAACAACGTTTCATAAGTTATTGTCATAGATTGTTATTTTAAGCGGGTTTTATATATTGCAGTGAGGAAGCAGGAGCATTGAGCATATTTTTATAAATACATTCAACTTACAACTTACATGCATGTGTAGGTAAATCTCTCATGACCTACATTTATTTTCGGGCATTAATCATGGATTATTCTATGTTTATGAGTGAGTGACTGATTTACGTCGGTGTCTGAGATTCTACTGACATGCCTGCTAATCATTTTTTCTGGGTGTAAATTCTTGGGTTCCGTTTACGCACTTAATTAAAATGCACCAGCAGCATCACATGCAAATTTAAATTAAATTGGATATACATAGATATTAATGTGAAGTGAACATGAATAACGTTTTGAATAATCCCATGAATAATCAAATCTAGACAATGGGTACATTTTTTCGGAAATCTTTATTCTCATATTTCTCCTCAAGCTGGTTTATTCAATCCGATCACTAACAATTTATTATCCTCGAACTTTTGTAGGTTTAAAATTTTATACAACATGTGATAATGTTGAAAACACCTTGTAGAACTATAAATAATTTCTTATGGAAATATTTTATTTTTTATTTTATCAGAAAAGCGCACTGCACCTAGACCTAAAACATACTAATTAGTAACCAATGCACGTTAATCTGATAATAAGTGGCTGTAAGCTTTATTTTACAGCATAATATTCACAATAGATTAACAAATATATCAGATGTTATTTACTATTGAGATTCGTAGAAACATCTGACTTCGGGACCTTTGGCGTTGTAAAAGAATGTCAGCCACAAGTGGCGATAGTTGATTAGAAAGACGTTGACTTTATTGCATGAGTGCATATTGCAACTATACAGGAAATCAAATTTGTCGATGAATTATAGACAATTTATATTTATATTTTTTTATTAAATTATATGCTATATGCGTAATATTCTATACATAGATGGTCTGATAGACGATAGGTAGGTAGGTAAACTAACAATAACTTCAATTCAACTAAATACTGATTTGAAGAAAGTAGATAAACACAAATTTAAGGCGTTGATTGCCACATCACATCGAAAGATCTCGAAGAGATTATGTGCAATTTTAAAGGCACCCTGTATAGGTATACAAATGTCTAGAGGTTCATTGAGTCCAATCAATATGAATAATGATTGTAGGTTTTAAGGTATTTAATATTAATATATTTTATTGGATATTATACTTATGTTTAGTCTCGGTATTAATAGTATACAGATACTTTGTGCAGGCACATAACATACATATGCATAGGTATGCATATTATTTTAAACATAATTAATCTATGCATTGGTAGTGAAAGGATATTTAATCTAAATCGCATATTGTTTGAATTATTGCCTATTATGCAAATTCTTGATCAATCAATAAAAAGAATTAATTTGTCGGTAGTGCATACTGCATATTGCATATTTTCATTTTCTGGATATCTGATTGGTTGGTTATTTAAAACTGCCTGCTTGATTGGCAGAGGTTGTGACGCGAAAATTTAACAAATTTGAGAAATCGGGATATCCTTGTTGATAAAAAATGCATAAGTTATTTTATAGAATTTATAAAATTATTGAATGTTCGTGCACAAATCTTGGGTTGCACCTGACCTAACACAATGAAGAATTTACCATAAAATTGTATGCCTATATAGATATGTATAGATTTTAAAAATCACTGTCACTGTATAGTTTAAATAAAGAAGAAATGTGCACATTTAAACGTCTTAGTCTACGCATGTAATTGAGGGCATTATAATGTAATAGTGATGTGCATACGTATACCTATGTTTGATATACATAACATTAGAATACAATTTGCTTGCAAGTTGCACGCTATTAGGTATACCTATGGTATATCTACATTTAATAATGTGGTAATATAAATTTCTCTCTTTTTTAAACTTAAACCAAGGAAACATATTTTCCTTAAATGTTTTCTTTTAGGAAGTAACGTTTTAGGATTGATGGCCAAAACGTGATTGTTGGATTACCTTTACATTATGCCTAATAATTATACAATTGAAAGATAACTTTCACTAACGTACCTGATCCTATTATTCATGCCTAAAATCAGTAAAAAGCCTTGAAACCGAACAGGAAAGGGAGAACACTAAATTTGGAGTTTGGAAGAATTTAAAAATTGCAATAGATAAATAAAAGTTTGTTATTTTAAGCATGAAAGTATTGTTTGTTTTAAGCCATCAAAGAAAAAATGTAAATAGCGTGGAACAAAAGGCCCAATTTCATACTCCACGAAAATGGTCTCTTTAATTCTAAATTTCTACGTGAATCTGAACTGAACCAACTTAAAGTTGAAGAGACATTTGTATTTCTTTTGAACAGTATAATAGAAAATGTCTGATTATGTTTAGATGTTTAGAGAATCATTAGGAGCTGCAGGAAGACAAGTGGAGCTTGAGGCGAAGCCGCGAATAGTTGTTAGAGTTGCGGTTGTGTTGCGAAGTGCACTTACACTTGCTGCAAGGAACATGAAGAAATAACTAAGGCACGGCATTGTGGAAATGAAGTAGTTCCACTTACATGTTCCAGGCAGGTTGGAATCTACATAAATGAACGAGCTACGCGTACTCTACTTTTCTTACTTGAAGAATACAAGCAAATCATGAACGCCCAGGCGAACAACTAACTGTATTATTATTCCATTTCATATTATGCTTCAGGTTTGAATACCGAATGTTTAAAGTTTTAAAATTAACTCGTCTCTTTGCTGTTGATAGGAAAAATGTATACATAGATTTTATGTTGCTTCCAAGTACTTAACAGGAATTAACGCGCAATTTTTTGGTCGAGGTAGCAAACATTTTTTGCGATCATTAATGTAAAATTTCTACTTTTTATTGCTAATTGTTGCCTCACTGATTGACACTTACATTAGTTTCTGCATTAGTTTCTCTTGGCTGCGCAGATCGGCCAAGTAAGTAAGTACAACTTAAATGTCAAAACGGTACTGATACGTTTTATCAAACCATTTAATTTTTTTCTAACTACTTATGCTTTAATTTGTAAGGACATTATACGACTACGCCACTTGTTGGCACTATTTATTAGCTTCAATTATTAAGATTCTGCGAGATTCTTATATTTGAATGGTAAACAAACGCAAAACTGTACACCATGTGAATGAAAATGAACGGTTAACAATTACGCAACGCATAATTGATTTAAGCAGCCTTGCTTGATTTACGTTTACGACTGTTATACTTAGTTCTGATAATAAAGTTTAAGTATACGTATTATATGCATTGAAGATTGAACATTGATGAGAAAGAGAAGTTAGAGCAGAACGCTCAACTTGTGTACGCACAGTTCAATGATTTGAGCCAACTTCGATTACATTCCAGCATATTAAGTTGATGACAAGAGTCAAGAACATGGCTAGATGTATTTGCAAAGATGATGTATTTTGCTTGTTCAATTTTATTGTAAAATTGTCTGTCTTATCAACCAGCGTCAATGTTCCCGCTTTGTCTGGGCCTGATGTCTTTTGTTTTCTTTTTGAGCTTATCGTATTGTTTCTCGCACATTTTTTTTTATAGTAGGTGTCGACATTACATTATAAGTGACTTGTTTTTGCAATACATAGTTAAAATATCTATGCAGATAAAACTACTTCGACAAAAATGAATAAACCACTAATACAATATATTTGTTTAAAATGCCTAATTTTTTAATGCAATTTAAGCATGGTAAAAGAAGTTAAAATTTTGTTTGCACGTTTGGCTCGACGTACGCCATCAATTCAAGAATTTAGCAAACCGTTAATGCAATGTGCAATGCAGCGCACCAAAAATGTTTATTAATATAACGAAACGCTCGTTTGACGATTGCGGAAAGTGCAGATATCTTTGGCCTTGAGCTACATTTTTGCTGCAAGCACATTGAATGACCCATTGCCATTCCTCTAAATTATTTATATCTAAGGAAAACAATTTCGTATGGTTACGTTTGTGACTTTCAACTAGCTGTTTAGAGTTTGCCGAAATCTACCTGAGCATTTAGCCAATAATCATGTTGATTGATCCAGTTGATCAGTGATCACTAAAACGATTTATATTTAGAAACTAGAATATAAGCTACTGGGTGTGGGACTGGTGTGGGTAATAGCAATAAACTTATTTAATTATAAACAATTAGTCATGCATAGATAGAACGTGCAATACGGCAAAGTTGTGAACTTGAAGCTTGGTTGTTTTGTTGTTGATATAGTAGTGCAATACTTATTCCAGACTGCTCTACTCCATAGTATACAAGTATATGTAGAAGTCTATTTCCATTTATTTATAGAATATCGCGGTTAATTGTTTACAATTTTTTTTAATTGCTTTTAGTTTAAGGCGAGCTTTGAAGTTGAAGTCAAAGTGTCCCATTTCAAATGGGATGACCTCCCTTTGTAAAATACCTCATCCCTTAGGAAATTTCATGTGAGATTCATTGGTGTAGTTATTTTTGAAACTTGATTTTTTGCGGAACAACAAATTCTATCTTTTAGAGCCGATTTTTATGTTGCACTTCCTAAATCTGTGAAAGTTGCAAGTAAGTTGGTCTAACTCTATAGTCTACAGGTAGAACTTAGATCAGAACAATAATTATGGAAAATTTGTATGTGCATGTTTAATGCCGACTTCGTGCATGAACAAAACGAATAAAAACAACGATTGTAATAATGGCATGTAATGTTTTAGAGTTTTAGTTGTAAATAATACATCGAAACTGAAATGTACGAATATGTACAATTTTCATCTCGACATTTAGGTTTACTTTTCCACAAATTTATTTGCAAAGCATATACATATCTATAATAGTTTGGTGTGCATTTTATTAGACATACAGATTATGCCCATGAAGTATGTACACGAAATGTATTGTTTGTTTTAATGTTCAATCATTATGCAGTATGTTCAACTGTAAATATGAATTACATATTTCTTGATTGTTTTATTGAATGCTTCCGGTTTTTGGCATACACATAATACAGACATTTAATGGATTTAATAACGAATGAAGAGACGCGATTTCAAGTGTATATTATTGTTATGAAATATTATGTTTACAATCATTTCTTTTATTTTCGGCTTGTGAAGTTGACGCAATCAAATAATTTTGGCTAAATGTTAACAACATAATGACTGAAGAATAAGCGGACTAACTTCATCGATTGGTATATAATTTATTAGAAACTGCATTGCCCGTTTTTAATGCATAAATAGGTGCAATTTTTCATATTTGCTGATAATTAAATTGCAGATTATTTTGGAAACAAAATGGTCATAGGTAGTATACCTATAGAACAGCGAATGCTTACAATCATTAAAATATTTTGAATGTCGAGATTTTGTTGGATCTTCACGAATTGAGGTCCCCTGCATCCCGAAAAATTGGTATGGTCGCCGCACGACTTCGTGGTCACATACTGCCACTGATTGACCACGAAATCGTGTGGTAAACTCACCAATTTTTTTAGGAGAAATTTAATGCTATAAAATTCTATTTATTAAATTACGTATATATATTGTTATACATATGTATTGTGAATACTTATATTTGGCAATGTTTAATTAAACTTAACTCAAAGAATGCGGAAGTTTACATACTTATAATAAATGAATGAGGTAGTTTTAACCTCCGGTCAAGAATTCTTGTTTTTTATTACACTGTATATAAGTTTATTGTTGAATTAATATCTTGTTAATGATGTTAATCCGCAAATCCTTATTAGAAATCTTGTACCGAATACGATTTTTTAAACACTTGGGTATTTTTTCATTGTGTATGCGTTATGAATTGATTATACCTACTTAAAATAATACTTCCATACATATTTCAACGTCGATATGCATCGAGAAGCAGAAAGTGAATTCGTGTTTGAACTCACTTCTGGAGCAATTAGATCTAGCAAAATGGACGTAAAATTTGTATCAAAGCAATACACCTTTTCATATGTATAGTATTTATAAACAAGTAAGTAGGTACTACAAGTTAGTATCATATTCATGATCATAAATGAGAATGAAAAATAATTGAACAAGACACTTCTTAATTAGTGAGGTTCATTTCAAACTGGATGAACAATGCAAATTAAAATTGCATGCATTTGAAGCTTTAAGTTTTTTCTTCTCTTATCTTAGGGTTAAGAATTATTTTTTGAAGGAATTAACTTGTGTTTAAATTGGCAACTTACTTTGATTTTTATTTTGGATATGATTTATTCAATTAGCAGCGATAATGAAAAACATTCATTGCAAATGCATCAGTGAATAACATGATGATGTAAAAGGCACTTGAACATGCCACATTAGAAAATGCATAACATTATTCAATAGAAGATGCAAGTTCTATTGCATTTTGGCGTTTGTACTAAATTATAGTAACATACAATTTTAAACATTATTTTTGATAGTTTTGCTTGGAAAATGATATTTAAAATTAGTGACTATTTCCAAATTTGGAATTATGAGTTAGGGCATTGGAGAATAAATAACTACTGATAGAATATACCTAGATAAAATTTGGTTTCATTCTGAAAAATAAGAATATTTCAAGCAAGAGTATAAAACTGTAGATTTTATGCATGAAAATTATTTGCGAACAAAGTTCACGGGACTTGAAGTTATAATTTAATTTGAATGTGTAAATAGTTAGTATTATTATTTTTGCTCTAATGAAGTGTTTGCAGTTTATATTAGCAATGAACGCAGTTTCATTGACGTAATCGTAGGTATTCTTACAATCACATGATGGCAAACCGATTTTTTCTTTTATCAAAAGTCATATTATAGCATTTTTATAACTTATGCGTATATGGCGACAGTGGCTCCAACTACTATACATTCTTATCGTGAATGAACCAGAAATACCTATTAATTAGGAGTGAGGCAATAATTATTGAGGAATCATTAAATGAAACCGCCTAGCAACAACAAACAACCAGTGAAGCCTCGGTGCCTGCTATTTTCAATTTTTTCTGCGTTTCTGGTTTCATGTTGAGATCAGAGTTCTAAAATTGCATTTTCACCTTCGATTTTTTTTAATTTGTCGTTATTGATGAGTGTTTCGTGACATGCAAACAGTCAATATCATCAAAACTAGTTACATATTTTTCTTGTTTTAACAATTACTCATACTTATTTGATCATTTACTTGAACAAATTTCTACAAAGTATGGAATAAGAAAATAAACATGTTAATAGTGTTTAAAAGGTGAAGTGGCATATAAACACCTACCATTATTGTCAAAATAATGCTTGAGAGCGATGAAAAGCCAAGAATAAACTGCATTCAGATTCATATACAAGTCAAGAGATTATAGTTAATTTGTTAGTTGGTAAAATAAACTATCGGTGTTTAATTATTTTGTTAGCTTGAAAGAAGTCATAGATTTAAAAATATATTTTCAGTATCTTACAAAGCTGCTTTCTGGAAATAGATTGCAGAAACCGAGTTAGTGGACAGATTATAAAATTATTCAGAACCATAAATACAAAATTAATTTTTGCTTTGTATTGTCACTTTCGGTTACCTTGAAACACAAATTTGTTAAAATTTGATATTTCAAAATTTGCGACGGTAAAGCAAACGAATATATCTAACTAACTTTTACTATTCAGCGATTATTAAAGAACTGCTTGATTATATCATATCATGAACAATCATAAGAATGGTCGTTAAGCTTCCTGCATGTCTTACTTCTCACTTTCATTCCAAAGCATAATCGTAAATACCGAAAACAATTGAAATGTCAGACCTATATGAATGTAAGAATGGCACCAAGAAGAATGGACGATCATCGAAACGAAAGCATGACCGATGAAAGTTATATCTTAATCTTTGTCACTTCTATATCTAAGAATCTTGTTACTTATGCTTGCTTGTTGCTAATTTAAGATACGGCACTGCATTTCTTAATTTCTTTTTTAATTATTTTTTTACATCTTTCAAAAATATGCGATTTCGAAATAATATCTTTAAATAAACCGACGAAAATAGCAATCGCGTTGTTTATTTGCACGTTGGGGCGAATTGTTTTCTAATTCAATGTTTTAAATAGCTAGCACATCGCAATGAGTTATTTCTAACTGCACACTAATATAGTATACTCGTCGGTTTAAGCCGAGGCACTAAATAATTCTATTTCCTAATGAGTAATGAACTAATCGGTTACAATTACAGGCGCCCAATAGAAGTCCATCATTTCATCTATATTTAATTACGTGACATTTGAAGGTCTCTAATCTCGAGGGTACTCACTTTCTTGAACTTCATCTACTACATGGTGTTGCAAAAGAACATTAACTAAACTTTTGCTTTAGCTTTGAATCATCATTTATAGTCGACTTATTATATGGTTTTAGAAATGGATGTAGATGTAGTTTACGTTGTGTGCTAGGTGTCTACTTAAATTAATTATGCTTGAGTTAATTATAAATAGCTATAGCTACAGGTTAATCTCTTGAAACGTGCAAGTTCTATTCTTATTCTTTTGCTTTTTTATTTATGATTGTTACTTATGAAACTGATGGCAAACTACGATGTCTGAGCTGCACACCGCAAAAAATAAGATCTGTATAGGCTTAACGCATAGTTAACTATAAGCAGCAGAACTAATAACAGTTGAATTTTCCAATTAAAACTCATCACTTTTAACTATTTATCTTATCGTCATTCACTCATTCCTTCGCATTACAGTCCATTTTTGCAATCATCATCAAAATAGATAATCTATGATTTTTTGATAATCAATAAGTATCGACAATTACTAATGTTCACTTAGGTAAGTACTTACATGCTATACTTCCATTATGATCTTCGATAAATGACTTCTCAGTACGGTTTCACGAGACGAGAATTCTTGTCTTGAATTGGACTTCTTGCCTTGTCTCAAAATATCAAAACAAGAAATTTGGGTTTCTTGTCTTGCGTTTTTTATTTAATTTTTTCTCGAAATTTTCTAAAATTTCTCGATATTTATCTATTTTTCTTGATATTTCTTCTCTAATTTCCTGAAAACTTAATCTGGTCTTGTCTTGACTTTTCCATACCGAGTCTTGTCTTGATCTTGTCTCGAATTTTGTCGAAGTCAAGACAAGAATTCATGAAAATCATGACTTCTCAGTCGTCTAAAAAGACGTTCTGGCTTTGTTCATTGTATAAAAATTAACACCTATTAAGAATTAAGAGAAAAATCATATAATCATCTCTTTTCGGCACTATATGTATAATAAGCATCATTCCAATATCCTAATGGTCGAACTGTGTTGACAAGTTATTTTGATCCCACTGTATACAAGTGAAAAGCAAAAAGTTTCGTCTTGTTGAAAGACATAACATATAGGTATGTTTAGGTATGTGGTTTACTAGTATTTTTAATTTAAAACATTTAAGTAAGTTTTATAGGAGTAGTTGTTGCTTCGTAATTCTGTATATTTGTAAAGTATTTATCCAG
>JARJDT010028496.1:0-23421 GCA_030264655.1 Leptusa sp. GC000079 | reverse complement strand
GGTTCCCGTTAAGACATGAAGGAGTAATTAACATTCTAATTTAAGAATTCCTCTTTGTAATAACCCAAAGAAGGTCGCCACGTGTAGGTGATTCGCCAATTAGCAAACACCCTGTATAAATTGACCTAAGTTTTTCGAAGTAGTTGCTTCAATGTTCAATCCATAATTTCCCTTTCCCCTTTAAATTCGATATTTGTTGATTAAACAATTTGAACAACAGTAATTGATTAAAAATAATTGATTTTTAAACTATTAGATAACAAGCTTTTTTACCCTATTCTTATTGGCTAATAATTTCCCGCCAAAATATTAAGCCACAGATGCAATATGGCAAATGAGAAAAACACGGGAAGATTAGTTTACCATATTTGCCGCACTTTGCAAGTGCCGCCCTTGTACCATGCGATTTGCATAAGAGCGGCCATCATTGTTTAAAACGGAAGTTGTTTAGATGAAGCTGTCAATACTGATGCCTACCTATCAATGATTTGATAATGGCGCCACTTTTAAATTTGAACTATCTTGATTGAATGAATCCATGCCCCATGGCTAAAGAAAAAGGAAAAAGCGTCCTTGATAGGAACGCTAGGTCGAAAGTACGTGCACGCGATATCGTTAAATCTAATCGACCATGCTATACTCACGAATAGAAACTTAGAGCTTCCAATCGCGGCTAACAAATACAATTATGTTTCATATATCCTAGGAATACTATAATATCTGTAATGCAAGAACTTGAAATCGCTTTGAATGCAAGGAAGAAACAATTTTAGAGCTTCCTAGAACTTAACTTAATGATATGAACATCACTTCAAACATACATTTCTAGCTTGCAGCCTGCAGGCGAACTTGAAAGTTTTCCATGTCAAGGATAATGAGTCCTTAGAAATATAGAAACTTGAGACTTTATTCAGCTACTGCTACCACAATAATTTGTTTGTTGTGAACGAACGAAATGTTAGCTGTTTGTTGTAGCAGGAATTGAATCAATATAAACTTTTTGTGGGCGATGAGTCAACAGACCGTGAACTCCCTTTCAGTGTTTCGTTTTACCAGTTTGTTTTGTTTTTGCTTTTTGTTTGGTAAAAAGTCAACAAACAAAAGTTGATGAGTTTTTGCTTTTAGAAAGCGAATTAATGAAATTTAGTAGCTAATTAAACTAAATATTTTTAGAACGCTAGTAGTTATAGTTTTCAATTACTGCTAGCTGGAGCTAGTTAGCGAAGTCAAACATTATGAACTCAGTTTACAACGCTCTAATTTACGTTTTAATTGAAATTGGGTGTTGGGCGAACTGCGCCATTGAAATGAAGTCAGTATTCGCACTCGGTTCTAAATGCAATGTCCTCAATTATCCTTTCAGTTTAGCGCTGAGTTAAACTTAAATAAATTGTTTTAGAAAATTCCTTTTCCTTTTCATTAACATTTCAAATGTACCTTAGAATAGTATGCGAAGGGCAAATGCTATATATATTCAAGGGAAGGAAAAGAAACAATGAAGGTCCTCGTGTTGGTCGTAAGTCCTCTTGGTAGCAAGGATAACAATGTTTATGACGGTCGACTCGGTAACGATAACGACCATCCCTCTAAAGCAAACGGCAGGTATCGATTTACAGCAAATGAAAAGCAAGGACCTGACAGGAGTCATTCTCGCTTCTCGTCCTGTTGTATTTCAACGTTCTTTAACATACTAAATGGAAAATGTTCATGCATATTAATAAGGAACATTTGGCGCACCTTTAAGGATAATGACTTTGCCTGACGTACTTTCTTGCCTTAAAGTGATGAATATGTAATTAAAATTAAATATTAATGAATTCAGGTGTTCTCTTCACACACTAACTTATTGAAGTTTATATCCATATTGTATACTTGTTTGAGAACATTTTGATTGTATTTCTATTAACAATCGCATTATTGTTTCAGGACCATACAAATTTCAATTTGAATCAATACACAGCAAAAGCATCAACATGAGTACAATTGTCGAGTTGGAAAGTTGGGTGATTTACCAATGCATTGCCAATGAATGCAATTCATGTTTGTGTAAGTTTAATTGTTCTAACACGTAATTTATGTTAATCATTCATTATGTTTGCACTTTTTCGTTTCTTAGGAAGTAGACACTGTTTTGTTCAAAGAGTAAAGCGCGCGCGCGCAATTTTATTTTCCAAGGATTATTTTGCCTTCTTATCAATTATTTTTAAATGTTGGATCCAGGTATGTTTATTTTTTATGTTAATTTAAAGCAAAAATGTAGCTTATCATTCAAGCTTGCCTTATCTAATCAGTAAATGAGGTTTAAGTGACTTGCCTTGCTTTATTTTTTTTCACTTTGTTATTACCTTTTGATTATAGTTGCTCATAAGTCAAGCAACAAATTTTAAAATTAACTATTATTCATGTTGTTTGAGTCATAAAGTGAGTCGTATTGCAATCTGAGTATAGTTTAATCAAGTTGCGGTTTCATTTTGCGTTTCAATTTGCAGTTATGAGCGAAAACGCGTTCAAAGCGCGCGACATTGGGCTGCGTGCCCAGAAGAAGATTCTTTCGCGTATGGCCACAAAGAATGTGGCCAAGGCATTCATCGACGATAACACGTCTTCGCTCCTGGACAATTTATATCGTCTAGCCAAACAATATGTAAGTTGCATCCCTCTATAGCTCAAGTGCTATTTGCGCATTGTTTGACTTTGCGATTTTTATAGTCGAATAACAAAAAAGAAGCGGAAAAACTAGTCAAGAACATCATAAAGGTAGTAATAAAATTGGCGGTGATACAACGCAATGGGCTCTTCAGCAACGATGAACTGCGACTAGCCGAACAATTCAAAAACAAGTTTCGAATGGCGGGAATGGCGATCGTTAGCTTCTACGAAGTTGAATACAGCTATGATCGCAATTATTTAGCCTCGGCATTGAAGGAGTCTCACGCTTGTCTCACGAGCATCGTCTCCAAACATTTAACGGACAAGTCGCTGGCGCGCATCGATAGCGTCTTTAACTTTTTCGGAAACGAGCAGTTCCTCGACGCCGTCTTCAGAGCTGATTCACCTTATAGAGATGTTCTAGGTCGACTGGTCGATGATCTGAATAATGCTATCGAGCGAGGTGATTTATAGATTTGTTTCAAGGAAGCTGAAGAAGCGTAGGTACTTAATATGCAAATGCAACAATACATATCGCACGATATTGGATCGGAAATTTATTTGGAAACCATAAAATATGCCTTAAAACGATGAAGGAGATTTGAAATTTAATCAAAAAATTGCTTTAAACAAAGCTTGAGCAATTAATACGTTTACGTGAACAAAGTGCTCGTAAGTTTTATGTGGGCAAAAATCAGCCCACTTTTACTTGCTAATTTGGAATTTACATAATCAAGAAGCGAATAATCTCTATACAAACACTATAAATTATATCTATAACAATAATTTAACAGAAACAAAACATTTTTAAATTATGCGTACTTATTTTTTAACTCAAACATTGGTTTTGTAAAAGAAAGAGATATTTTATAGTTCAATATAGTCAATATGGAAGTAAGAAAAAGATCTGAAATAGAACATTTTGTGAAGTAGAATGTAATTTTGTGTAAATAGTCTTTAGTTTTAAAAAGTTAATATACAAAATATAAATTGAAAGAAAAAACCAACATCATGTGACCCAAAGTGAAATTAATAAATCCAAACTCAAATACAGGGTTACTAACTTTTATAAATCAAAAATTACCAAGAAGTTGATGTGGCTTTCTGTAATATTTAATAATGAAAAGATTGACAATAAATGTCTATTATCACAACTTGTCCATCTAAACAACACATTTTTGTCTTTTAATTGTTAAATAAAATAAGAATAATTGTAAGTTAATCACATTTAATGGAAAGTGAAAGTACTAGTCGCGCGAATGAAGAGTATTTAATGTGTGTTCATTCTAAATTATTGTTAGTGAAAATGAAATACTGAAAATGTCCAAATCAAACATGAAAAATTAATTGAAAAAATTGTGAATCGTGTAAAGCAATAACTGCTAACTTATCAATACACAAAATACGCTTCTTAATCTATTTAAGACACGCATTTTGGGCACAATATTTGTAATACTCTTCTCTGAAGTAAATTAATATATTTATAGGTATCAATAAAAAGAAAGAACCAAAAATATTGTTAGTATTTAAACGTGTACATAAATGCTACCAATTACTGTTTTTTAAATAAATTATTTAAATCCGTTTTGAATTTGAAATCTATAGAACAAATGAGCCCCTAAATGCATGCCACCCACTATTCAACTTGGAATGTGAGATGCACCTGTCGCTCACTGGGTCACTGTGCACCTGTTACACCTGTTATTTCTATTGTTATTTGCATAGCCACCAAAGTTGCAGACAAATTTTACAGAGGGCGCTACAAATAAAATTTGAAATTTTGCTTGCTTTTAAATAAATATTTCAAATTTAAATAAAATGCGAGTAATTCTTTATTTTTCGTGTTCAGTAACAAAATAATTAACTTTTCTCAGTCAATTATCGAAGAATATAGTTTTTGGTTTAGTTTAGTTTCTTGATTTAACTTGTTTAATTCTTTGTTGTTATTAAATTGAACATGAATAAAATTTAACTTTTAAGGCAGAAGAAATAATCTTTGTTATCTTAGTAGATTGTAGTTTGATCCTTCCCAACGCCATATTTCTGTTTATAGTCTTGTCTTTAAGTCATTTATGTAGTTTGTCGTTTTAATAAAAAAATCAAATAATTTATTACTAAAGTAAGACATGGACATTTTCTAAATAATTTGTGAATAAAATACTAATTACCAACTAATAATTTCCTGCTTGCTCCAATAGTTGAGATAGTTTTTTAAACCATTAACATCACGTGGTCGTCAACTTTTCGCAGAAAAATGGATATCGCTCAATCATCAGTCTTAATACACATCGAAGACCAAAGTCGCAGGAATCCTTTATATGACGGTCTAAGGCGATTTTTCCAAATGCAAAAATATACCGACGTTGAGATCGTACTCGAAAATGGCAATTTACTTAAAGCCCATAGATTGGTATTGGGCTTATACAGTAAACGTTTCGAAAGTATCCTGGACTTGAATATAAATCGAGACACCGTTCATAGCAGAATTTTTATGGGCAACGTTACTCCCGAAATGATGAGCTATATTTTAGAATTCATCTATACTGGAAGAGTTGAAATGCCTGCTAATTCAATCAACACTTTTATGAAAGCCGCAAGATATTTGAAAATTGCTGGCTTGAATTTTGATGAAGATGATGCAACACCTGATCAGCCTGATCCTTATGTTGAGAATCGCAAAGGCCGGATCCATTTCATGCCCTTGTTGGACCCTAATTTGCGAACAATTAACGGTACTGTAAGTTCATCCTGGAAAGCTGCATTACCGCAATAATTTTAATTAAATTGAAATTTTTAAATTGTTAATTATTTAAAATAAAACTTGTAATGAATAAAATAATGTAATTATAAAATTTCATTGACATTTTTTTGGGATAGAAAAAACAATAAGAATTGCAAATGGTTTTAAATATTACAGTAATTTATTAACTAAACATTTCATCGGACTAAAGTTCTTTACAGTTTGTCTGTGTCTAAACATTTATAGGTATTTTTGTGGCTGTTGATTTTAGGATTAATAATCATTCTTGTCCACTGGCTTGGCTGGCGGATAGTAGTTCATGTACAGGGAGCCTGTAGCTTGGGCAATCAACAAAGTGCCTACAGCAAAAGCAATGCCAAACAGAAGGTGGCCATTGTATTTGCGCTGCTGGGCATCATGATGAGTCTTCCAGCTTCCTTGCGGGACGGGAAGATCGTTGTAGGTCGTCACCCGGATGTTAGGGTTGTGGTACGACCTATTTACTATGGAAAATGAAAAAAAAAGGTCTTATGAGCCGTTTTCAAGGAAATTTTTTCATTTATAGGTTAGCAATGAGAAATTGCTCGGAATTATATAGAAAGAACGAACATGTAATGGTTTACTTACAATTGCGTCCCAGGAGCGAAGAAATAAGTCTTTGGGCCTTCTGTACCTGCATTTTGTTCGATTATTTGATTGAAACAAATGGAAATGTAGGTTTTCAGAGCCTAATCGATGTTACATAAACAGGAAATGTTGCAGGAATAGCAGTGACCAATATATTGTAACTGAAATCCCTAAAAAGTTACTAAAATTCCTGCTGCATTTTGAATTTTCAATTTATTAGCAATAAAATACCGAGAAAACGCGAAAAATTAGAAATAATTAAAATGTATGTTGTTAGACATTTATTTTATTGTTTAATCTATAACAGTCTCAATATTATTTCGAGTAAATCTAAAAAGATCATAGAACACAGCATTATATGTGAAATTCTCAGTTTAGTCCTTTCGGAAGAAGGAAGAATAGAAATAGAGCCTAAGAAAAAGAATCGTCGAGTAGTCGAGTTAATTAATTAGCACAGAACTCATAATAAAATGCATAACATAAAGCCTTAAACTTAAATTTCCTCTGTTTACAATTACAATCTGACTTTCAAATCTTCCATGCGTGATTTAATGCGCCGTTTTAACTCCGAATGTTTCTCGCGAATCCTAGCAACCTCCCGTTCTTCCTGCGTATAGTACTGATTCAGAATCCCGCGACATTCAGCGATCGTCAAGTTCAAAAACTGGGCGACTTCACTGCTCACCTCAAGCGTACTATTGCTATCCATGAGAAATAAACGAACGACATCTTCATGCGGCCCCAAAAGCACCCTCGTAAGCAGCGGATAGTCTTCAGTTTTGAGTCTCTTTTGTTCGCCGTTATCACGCACAGCAAACAACGCAAAATTATTGAAATGGCTTTCGACTTTGTACTTCTCCAGCAACAAATTAATGACTTCCTGTGTGTTCACCAGAGATGTCACCCATACACTCATCTGACTTCCGTGCGGCGGCGTGAAAAAACTCGTTTCGCGATCGTAGAAATGCCCGTTGATGGAACACCGGCGTTTGATCTTCGAGCGAGAGAGACGCTTTCCAGGCCGTCGCTTTATGGCAGTTGAGCCTGTCTTGGGTGCTCTGCGAATTACCTCGCTATCACAGCCGCAAGTTGATATCGAACGGTCGAATTCCGGGGAGTGATAACGAACGCGTTCCAAGCAATCAGGCCCCGACATTGATCGATTTAAGTGGTTGCTGTCGCTCCACGAAGTCTCCATTGTGTCCTCCATGTCCATTGTGGCTTTGGTATCACTGGTTGATTTTGTTGTGTCACCGACATTTCCACCATTTATTGTCATTGTCATTGTTAAAGATTGCTCGGTAATTGTACTAACTTCCTGGTCAGCCTTCTCAGTTGATGTACTAGTGTCCGTCGAAGTTGAGTTGTCAATGCTTGATTGGGAAGGTAATGTTGGCCGTGCGGGCATCGTCTGATAAGGCTTGTTATCGTCAATTTTGCGCTCAACTTGCAATAAATCATCTAGTTCATCCCATTCAACGTTTTTAATGTCTAATTTCATTGGTAACGTCTGACTTTTCACCTCATTAAACGTTATTTCACTGGAATCCAGCGATAATTCACCCTCTGAGGCTGAAGCTATACCACTACTGCTCAAAATCAGTGGAACAACACAATCTTCAAGCTTGTCGTCAGGACTAAGTGTATCAGTCGATGATATCATGACGTCTGAAGGCATTGATAAGTCATAACCACTGCTATCAGTTGTTATATCTTGAATATCTTCATCAGAATCGTATTCAGAACTAAGCCTAGAATTGCGTTTTCTGACTGTTACAACAGTTCTCTGGTCATCATTCTCTTTCAAATGGATTACGCCTTGAACGCCCCAATGAATACGCAGAGAACCCTCAAGAATCAGCCTGCCATTCACCTCCCTACTCCGTATTTCGCCGCTTTTACCATCAAAAAACTGATTATAGGCCTTCAGTTTGGACTCTACATGTGCTCTAGGCAAACTTGGCCCATTGCCCATCTTGGGTGATTCTCTCTGTTGGCCGAAACTCTTGTGGGATTCCACTCTGGTGCCGTGGCCGAAGAGTTGCGGCCCGAAAAGTGCCCCATAACAAGGCACATGACAGTAAGGAACTCCTTTGTGCTCGGCGTGTTGGCCGGGATTTAATCGTTTGCCGCACTCCTCGCAACGCAGACATTCCGGATGCCAGTCGTAGCCCAACGACTGCTTCCTTTCAGCTATAAATAACGCTAATGTTAATGCAAGAACAACGGATTTGCTTGGAAACAAGTTGGAAATAGCGAAAACATGTGATGTTTATGTTTGTCTTGGCGATACAAGGCGAATACGTACCGAAATATACTGGTTTGCCGCACTTGTGACATTTCCACATCCTTATTCACTAATTAATTGAGGGAGTATTAACAGAAAGAGCTAAATTAACATCGAAAACATGCAAATAAAATTAATTGAAGTTGCAGACACCATTGTTGGTGGGTCTGACATTGGGCATTTAATGGCAGTGCGGCGCATGCGCCAGCAGGAAATTTGAATTTCCTGCTGCTTCCCGCCTTCTTCAACTTCGGAAAAACTTTGAGACTTCATGCTAAACCGTATAAAAATCAATAAAACCTCGACACAGACTAATAAATTGATGAAATACTGTCTTAATAAGTGCTCCTTGTGCATTAAATATTGGTAAATAAATGTTCAAGGCCAAATTTCAACATTTCCGATTCAGTTAAGTATTTGAAACAAAAGTGCGCACTTGGCGCTTCTTCAAGAATGATTTATTTACTGTAATATACCACCAAAATAAATTGTTTATATGTAGATAATGAGAAAAGCTATTTTCCTTGTACGTTTTGATGTATTTAAACCTAGTAATCAATGACGCCATTGCCATTACTTCCACTCCAATCTCCGCGTCCGCGGTGGACTGCGCACTTTCCTCCAACGCAACTCGGACCCTTCTCTTTGTCGGTTGTTTGTGCATGTTTGTGTGTTGAATCTGGTATGTCTCGTTCAATTACTGTGTACTGAGACTGTTCAATAGTCGATTTATATCAGCTGTCGTACAGTGACTGTGACCTGGTGCATGACATATCAACATTCGCGATAATTTGTGGTTCGTTCATTCAAACGCGCCTTGTGTCTCATTTTGCATCGAAACAGTAACAAAGAGAGGTCGTAAAAAATGATAAAGGCGTTATTCGTCTTCTGCGTCGCAGGTTTCCTCTGTGGTAAGTTCTTGGATTTTTAATTTGCACTTTTGTTCTTGTCTGGACGGCGACAAATTACATCATGGCATGGTTCCATGCCGCATGATCGATCGCAATGCAACAATAGATGCTTTGATGTTTTCCGCATTTAAACCATGTCTATGACGCTGTTAACTGCTTATTTTTGCCTTTTATGTATGATTTATGTCTAATTAGATTTGTTGCGATTGGTTTTTGCATGCACAATTCATCGGTTTGGCTATTTAACAAATTTTATTGCGCGTTTTAAGTGCGCGTTTTCGTTCTAAGTGCGCGCTTATTATTCGCATTTTAAATTAAATTTAGAAATGATATGCTAATATTTATTTGAAAATAATTTAGCCACAATAATTGACATTGTAAATACCTATATACTTATCGTTTCAATTTCATTTTCATTGAGTGATTCATCATTGCAATCACTTATGGTACTTAGTTATAATAATTCTTAGTCATGTCCCTAAGTTGATTAAAATGATTATTTTCATTGTAAACATGTACATTAGTGTTTATACTGCTTAATTTATTACAGTATACGCTCTTCCACCACCACCTCGTGCGGAGGAAAGAAAAATTGAGTTGCTTGGAAGTAAAGAATGTACTTGGGGACCAAGTTATTGGTGTTCAAACTTGAAGTAAGTTGAGTTATTTGCAAATAGTAAATATTTTTGTTTGGATTCAATCAATAAGATCACGTAAACATCTTAATGAATGTTTACATTTAAGTCTAAATTGAAATTAATATCAATTTATATCAGTTGACTATAGTTTTCAACACTATAAACTTAAACTCGGAACATTTCACGCGATTGAAGAATTTGTGTTAGAAAGATTCAAGGTTTTTCAACACATCACTAGCGCGTTTTGAAATTAAACCGACTACTCAGCATGTATTGGTTTCAAATTCCTATAAAAGCCAAGATTAATTTATCAGTTGCTTCATAAAACTTATAGCAAAGTTCAACAAAAATGAACGTTTCATATCAAAAATGCGCCGACATAACAAAACATACTTTGCGGTATAAGATAAAAGCAATAAAATTGTTTATTTTTATACATGAATAAAGAACGCAATTGAACATGTCTTAATAAATTAATTTAGGGCGTCTGCGGGTTGTCATGCGACAAAACACTGCATTCAAACAGTATGGACCCACACAGACTACCCGGAAGACAAAGATTCCATCTGTCAGACATGTCTCGATATGGTGAAACAAGCACGTGACCAACTAGAAAGCAACGAAACGCAGGAAGAAATCAAAGAAGTCTTCGAAGGCTCATGCAAACTAATTCCACTTAAGATTGTCAGCAAAGAATGTTGTAAACTGGCCGACGATTTCATCCCTGATTTAATTGACACCCTTGCTTCGCAAATGAACCCTCAGACTGTTTGTTCAGTTGCTGGACTTTGTAACAATGTGAATATTGATAGATTGCTTGAAGAAAACGATCAAATAATCACTAAGCAAGACGATGCTGAAGTGGACACATGCCAGGGATGCCATCAAGTCATGGGCATAATGGAAAAGAAATTTACGAGTACTTCAAGGGATGATTTCTTGCAAAGATTGTTGCAGATTTGCGCACGTATGGGAAGTTTCTCTGATGGTTGCAGCAACATTGTCATTAGCTACTTCAACGAAATTTATTCGCGCATGCAAAATGAATTTACCGCCGATAAGGTTTGTTTGTTGAGCGGGGAATGCAGTATCAATTTCCACGTACATCCTGAAATCCACCCGGAAGTGACGCCGTTAGGAAACGTTGGTTTTGTTAAAGTTGGAGATGATCCAGCTTGCAAACTATGCAAACAACTTGTGAGCCATTTGCGCGATCTCTTGATTGCTGACACCACAGAAACCGAGTTTCAAAAGGTCCTTGAAGGACTCTGCAGACAAACAGGCAACTTTAAGGACGAATGCATTGGAATCGTTGATCAATATTATCCTGTCATTTACAAGTATTTAATGGAGGAACTCAATTCAACTGTTGTCTGTGATTTTGCTGGAATTTGTCCTGGACCAGGATTCGAACAGTCTGCACCACTCGCACCTTTATTATCTGCTGAAAATGTCGAAAAAGTCAAACAACTCACAACAACCAATAACGCGCAATTGAAATTCGAAGAACAACCCGAAGAACTCATGCAATGGCCCATTGAACGTCTGGGAAGTCCTTTCATTAACAATGTTTACAACAAAGAACTGTGTACGTTCTGCCAATACTTCCTCCACTATGTGCAGGAAGCAATAACTGATCCGAAAACCGAGACGCAACTTAAGGACATTGTTGATAAAGCGTGTGATGCTTTGCCAAATTCGGTGTCCGAAACTTGCGTGGAGTTTGTGAACTCGTACGGCGAAGCATTAGTTGCACTCTTGGCTGAAGAAATTGATCCTGCGACCATTTGTCCTTTGATCCGTGTTTGTCCTAGTGTGGATAAGAGCTACGATATTGAAGTTTTCATGCAAGGAACTCCGCGTGGAAAACCGAATTGTCCTTTGTGCCTTTTCGCCGTTACCAAGCTGCAAGAAATGATCAAAAACGACAAAACCAAAGTAATTTAATTTAATAATTTATTTATTCTTAATTTTATGTATGAATTTTTACATTTGTTTAATAGACTTCGATTAGGGATGCTCTGAAAAATCTGTGTTCGCATTTGAACGACAACTTGCGTACTGAATGCCAGGACTTTGTTGATGGCTACACTGATGAATTAGTGGAAATGCTCGTGGACGATTTCAAACCGCAAGAAATTTGCGTCTACTTGAAGATCTGCACGGACGATCGCCCGGCGCCTGCACTTAGTGACTCTAATTACTACAAGGGAGATCTCAGTAAGTGCCTTCAACCACCCGTCCATCATCGTGTCCACCACTAATTCCCTATTTATTTATGTTTTACCATTTTTTACAACATTTATTTTTCTAAATGTATTTAATTTTTAATAACAAATTATTTTATGCCTATTGTGTGTTCATGGTTGGTATTAAAAAATCATTATAGGTACTAATGAGATCCCAGACTTTACTGCAAATGGAAGACCAATTGAGAAACGCATTAAAAACAAGCCACAATGTCCTTTGTGTGAGTTCATCATGGCTAAGTTGCAAGTGGCCCTCAAGGACAAAACCACCGAAGAAGAAATCAAAGAAGCCATCCACGATGTCTGTAAAGTGATCCCCAAAACACTAAAGTCCGAATGCGACAACTTTGTCGACAAGTACGCTGACCTCGTCCTGAATTTAATAATTTCAAGCATTGAACCTAAAGAGATTTGTGTCATGCTTAATCTTTGCGACAAAATTACTTCGCCAGTCTTGATGTTAGGCGGATCAAAACCTTTGGAAGTGCATCACATTGATGAACTTACTGGAGGACCACAATGTTTTATATGCAAGCAAGTCATCAAGGCTGTCGAAGGACTAATTGGCAATGTACCTGAAGAAGAGTTGGAGAATGCCATTAAGGGAATTTGCAGCATTTTACCACGTCAACAAATGGACGATTGTGACGCGTTTATTGACAAATACGCAGATGTGATCTACAATCTTTTAAAAGATGGCACACAACCTGGAGAACTTTGTTCACTGATGATTCTCTGCGGGCCTAAATCGCTTGTTCAAGCAATCACAGAAAACGTTTACACTTGTGCTATTTGCCAGACAACTGTTTCGTTAGTTGATGATATTTTGTCGAATCCTAACTTGGATCATACTATTGAACATGTCCTTGAAAAAGCTTGTTCTGCTCTGCCTATTAAACACCAGAAAAAGTGTGGCAACTTGATTGAAACTTACGGGGATAAAATTTTCCATTACATTTCACACATTGGCAGTGATCGAGTATGCAAAGAGATTCATGTTTGTAGCAGCACAACTGTTTCTGTCCAGAAACGAGAACTTTTGGGCAAGAACCAATGTACTTGGGGACCTGGTTACTGGTGTGCTAGCGTCGAAAATGCCAAAGAATGTGGTGATGGGGTAAACTCACTTAATTGATTTATTTTGCTTGAAATTAATGTTTTTCTTTTTATTAGGCACACGCTCATTGCAAATCCAAAGTGTGGAAAGGCGAAAAACCAGAGGAATAATTAGTTATAAGGCATTAACTCTTTTAATTTTTAAGAAAATAACACTTTTCTTTTACTTTATCTGTAATTATAACATTAATTAATTAATTAACTAACAACACATAGCAATTAAGATTAAGAAAATACCAATGCTACTTTTTAAGTTTCTTGATGTTCACAGTTTGCAAATTTACTTCACAGTTAATGATTGATAGTTTAAAAAGTTGGAAAATATTTTGATATAAAAAACTGTGATTTGATGTGATTGTTGTTTTATGAACAATGTTTGATATTGATTGACTGCATAATGAAGACAAATGTCTTATGACCGAATAAAGAACAACAATTTTACTATGTATTTCTTAATTTATTGATTAAACAAATTAATTTCACTGCTGAATTCCCGAAAACTAACTCCCGCATTTTTCGGAAGTTCGCTAAAATTTTGTAAATTTCCTCTAAGACAAGTTTTACTACTACAAGAAATTTTGGGGACGAAAGGATTGTTATCAATGAGCCAATCTGCAAGAAATAAAATTGGATCTTTTGGTCTCTTCAGGAGCAACTCTTTGAGTCCGGCAGACAATGTCTTGTTGATGTATTTGGAACAATAATCAGTTACCACGTCTAACTCGCATTTTATTGGTTCCAAAATTGCTAGAATATAGAATCCTTTGTTATTTAATTTATTTCATTAACATAGGCAATTAATATAAATTTAATAAAGTTGTTTGCTTGTTTTGTGTCGGTTTTGTGTAATTCTGCTGGAATATTTCGCAATCACACACGTTACTCATTTGGTGTAATCAAGAGAGCGTGCAGTTGGCTATTGAAACGCGCAAACGCGCAGTTCTTAAGTATAATCAAACTGTGCCGCTCGTCGCCATGTATTAACTAAAGTTGGTGTGTTTCAAATATGTGTGTTCATTTAGATATGCGAACAATTGAGGAATAACTCATTCGATAAGATAATTGCGATCTACACTCCTATTGCAATTTAATTACTTAAGAGGTATTTCATACTTTTACTTTTAAACTTTTCACGTTTACTTTTAATTTGCACTATAATAAACTTACAATCGGGAAAGAAATATCGGTTTTCCGATTTAGCAATTCTCCTATTAAACGAAGTAGCAATTGCAGAAGGAATAGTCTCAATAATTTTCCAGTGTTCGATTCGCGCGCTTAAAGGAAAGAACCATTCCCGGCGCACTGAATCCTGCAAACCAATAATGTTCTGCCATTTTTGAATCGCATTAACTGCCGCTAGTGATAAAACTAAGACTGGTTTATCGCTGATAGAAGTTATCAAATAAGCGAATGATGGCGAGCCATAATATTGCGCATAAAGTTCGCTCGCTTGTTCAGGACTCAAATGCACAACCCGTTGCTTTAATTCAAAATAATTTATATTGTTATAAAAATTAAAGGCTAGCAAAAAGTGAAATCCGCACTTTCACGTACATTGCTTAACTTACATTGACAATTTGAAAACCATGATCAAGGACGGTACGCAGAATAACATTCTTGTATGGCATTGCGCAAGGTTTAATAATGACTAAAGTCCTTTCAACTCCATCATCGGCCTTTTCTCCATCTACTGACTGCATTGAGGATATGCTAGAAGTTAATCTCCATGGTTTATCACATGGCAATACAGTTTCTTTAAGCTTTGCCATATCTTTGTCGTAGTCTGATAACGCTGTCGAATCTTCTTGTTCTTCGAGTGCATTTTGCGAATGTCGATCTTTCAGCCATCTCGAAATATTTTCAGTTGATGAATGGTCTTCGTTGTCGGAATATTTCTGAGTTTTTTTCTCAGATATGGTAGATTTTGAACTTGCTCTTATGTCGAAAGCCATTTTTTCTTGTAAAAGTTTCCTTTCTTCACGATCATCTAATTTAAATGTACTTACAGAAGGATTGAATATGAAAAAATGGTTCTTCATTTCTTCAGAAATTGCCTCCGAACGAGCCGAGGAGGAACCAAGACTTTCTAATTCGACGTGCAAAGCTCCATTATTTTTTTGTGTGTCTAAAGTTATGTTTTTCAATATTCCCATTGATGCTTGCATTGCAAGACGATTTTCTTCGTCCATCATGAAAAATTTCATTCGACAAATTCAAAATTACAACTTAATATGAAGAAGGTGATACCCAACAACAACCCTTTTAAAAGTCTTCCCGTACCAACCATAACCAGACCCGAAAGCCCAAGAAAAAAAATTGCTGCTTGTATTACCAGTTGGTAATCGAAAATGACAATACAATTAATTTTGTTTCAACCCTCAATTGTTTCAACAATCAACTAATAGCATGATCTAAAAAATATTTTTATTGTTTATTTTGAAAAAAATTACAATAATTAAGTTGGCGTCAAGGCAATATCTTTAGGTAATCTGGGCTGGAAAGGATTATGCAGAAGCAAATAATCGGCGAAAAAAATAATCGGATCAGCAGGACGTTTCTTGACTACTTCTGTACACGCTTCCACAATAGATTTGTTCAGGTTGAGATTACAATAATCCCAAACTTTTTCTTCCTCTTGAATAATGGGCTCAATAATCGGCTCCGGATAAAAATAGCGACTTTCTTTGTTTGCTTCCTTAATGTTTTCCGATCCATGAATCCAATCTGCTTGAGTGTCTTGCAGACCAAAAAGTTTTCGCATGCTTAAGGGATAAAACCATTCAGCTCTCAAAGATCCATCGGTGCCAATATAAGACAGCCAGCGATTGACGACGTTCAATGCTGAAATGCAAATGGCCAGGACCGGTGCTTCACTAACAGTGACAACTAGATGTACGAACGATGGGGAGCCGTAAAATTTTGCGTAAATTTCCGACACTTGTTCAGGAGTTAAATGCAAAATCCGTACTCCTAATATTTGAAAACCTGCTTCAAAAATGAGTCTATAAATAGCTTCCTTGAATTTAACAGCTTGCGGTTTCACAATGACGATGGTCCTTTGCAAACCTGTATCTTCGCAGCTAACATACGAACTGCTAAAGGATGATAGTGATTTATAGCATACTGGTTCTATTGGTTCAATCATAAATTTCATGTAGTCTTCAACGTAGCTTCCCTCATAGCGAGACCGATCCGACAACGGAGTGTAAGCTGCATATTCTTGTCCTTGACCATAACCTTCCCCTGATCCTTGTTCTCCCATACCCCATTGACCTCTACCAAAACGGGCAAAATATTCTGCTGTGCCATAAAGAAGGCCTCCATATCCAAATCTCGACCCGGTATCACCAAATCTACCATCATCCCCTATTCCCATGCCAATCTGGCCTTTGCTCCCGGTTTTTCCGTCAAGTGGACATACTCCACAAGTGCAATAAGGTCTATTCGGATCATATTTATTGAATTGGTAGCCAGGGGGTAGTTGGCTAAGATCGCATTCCGGGTCATGGTCAATCTGCTCATGACTTCGGGCACCAGCGCGAATTTTACTACTGTTTGCAACCAAACTTTTGACTATCTCGTCACACGGTTCCTGGATCTCGACTTCTTCTCTATCAGCCTGATCCTGCTGCATTTTGCTTTCGGTAAAGAATTCTTGACTTCCGCTCTGTAAGTTGCCGCTATGTCCGGCTCCGATAATAAGTGTACTAACTGCTGCTAGTGGTTTTTCAGGCACAGAAACTGCCTCTCCGGTTTCAGTATGTTCTTCTTCTGGAAGCGTTTTGGATTCGCTCTGTTCTTCCAAATTATTCTCCATCTTGGAATATAGTTAAAAGTTGTATTTTTGATAAATAAAAATGTATATGTATCGCAATATTGTAAAAATAACACGAACTACAAAAAACTTATGACAAATAAAAAAGTTGAAAGGCGCACACTTACAAAAAATAAAACAACAATGAAATACCAGAATTTTTTTATTTTATGTGAAATATTACAAACGATTTAAGTCGGAGTCAATGCAATTTTTTTGAGCATTCTTGGTTGAAACGGATTATAGGTCAACAGCCATTCAGCAAGAAATCTAACCGGATCAAGAGGTTTTCTGCGTATCACTTCGGTGCACCCTTCACTTATAACTTTATTAATCCGCAATCCGCAATAATCCCAAACTTTTTCTTCTTCGCAAATAAGCGGATCTAAAATATCTGCAAAAGAAAACTGTTTTCAAGTTGTTTCAGAAAAATGTTATGTGAATTTCTGCGTCAAATCATCTACATTGGTGCACGACTTTGGAACCAAGAAATTCAACTGCATTACTATCATCAGCATCATCGGTATTATCATCAGGTAAGTGTACTTACTTTCTGGAAACAAGTACCTGTTCTCTCTGAAAGCATCCTTGACAGTTTCCGAAGCAACAATTATTCCGGGTTGCGTTTCCACTAAACCAAACATTTTGCGCATGCTTAATGGATAGAACCACTCTTTTCGCAAAGAACCATCAGGACCTATTAGTACGTTCCAATGTCTTACCACGTTTCGGGCAGAAATTGACAGGACCAGGACGGGGGCGGCACTAACACTTAAAACTAAATGGGCGAATGATGGTGAGCCGTAATATTTGCAATAAATGTCTGCGACTTGTTCTGGTTTTAAATGAAGGACTCGTGACTGAAAATTTACTTACTAGAAAGGAGATTAATTTAAAAAAGAAAGGACTTACACCAACAATTTGACATTCAGACTCGAAAATGGCCCGCAAAATAACTTGTCGGTATTTGATAGCTTCGAATTTAACAATGACAATTGTTCTTTGCAAAGAGTAATCTTCGCAAGACAGGTAGGAACTGCTGGTTAAACTTGACAAAGGTTTATGACACACCGCAGTTGGCGAGATGAATATTTTCATGTAATCATCGAAAACGTAAGCACCTTCTTCATCAGATTGAGGTGATATTGGATATTCAATCTTAAATGATAATTTTTATTGATATAACGTGGGAAATACGTTTAAAGACCTACATAATGAAGCGTCTCTTCTCCTCCTTCTTCCTGGCTTATATTTATTTTAAATTCTTCTTTTTCATATCTTATTAATCGAATTACGCGTTCCTCGTCCAATGATTCTTCGTATTCTACTTCTGATTCTTTTTTTAGCGATTTATCATCAAGAATCAAAATCGGTGACCGAAAACTTTTAACTTCAATAATCTCACTTTCTTCTTCTTGTTCTTCACCATGTAAAGGACATTCCGGACAAGGACAACCCACCCTATCGGATTTTTGCACCAAATGTTCTTTATCCTTGTAAGTCATTTTTGCTTGCGATTCATGTTTTGTGCGTTGTAATGTATTTTTTTGTTGAGTTGAAATTTCTGTGATTATTTCGTCGCACTCTGTGGTCAATTCCTCTTCCTCTTGGTCTTGGTTTGGTTCTTGAAAATTTCTCCACGAAGCATTGATTGCGTTAGCGGCAGCTAGACCCATAGTGTTCAAAGTATACAAGGAGGAAGCTTTCGAAACTAATCCTTCATGCCCCGACTCCATTTCCGTTTTCAAATCTAAAGTGACTTTAGCACTCATAACTCTTCAGAAAGGTTTTTTTGGTTCGATAAAGAAAACAAAATCATAAAATTGAAAAAGGCGTTCGGGAAGTTTCAAATCATATTTGAAACAATTAAAATATTTGACAATTTCAATTGCAAAACAACAATTAAAAGTTGGCTTGTTGCTGGTAACGGTAATTGATCACTTTCATAAAGTTCGTTGTGGGTTGTGGGTGTACATTCATGAACATATTTAGACATTGCGCATCATACATTAAATGTGTAGTGTTTGTTGATATTGTAAGTACACAGATGTCGATTTCCCCTACAAACTGCAAAAATAAATTTATAGAAAAAAGCCGCTCAGCGTTCCAAACCAAGTATTTTGTCACAGTTGGGTAGCTTAGCACGGATCTCTACAACGCGCATCCACCACTTGCGTTCAAATGTGTAAAACGCTACGTGCATTTGGACGTGCCATTGTGTTCGGAGCGCTCTTTTCGAATGTTTATCAAATCCGCGGCATTTCGCACTTTAATTAGATTATCTTGATTAAAGAAAGTGAAGTGTCTCTGTGGCATTTTACTTCGATAGCCCTTAGTGATAAGTGGAATACTTAATCAAACTTGGATTATTACAAACCGCAACTTATCCATGGATTTAAACTCAGATGGCAGTTGTCTGCGACAATATTTCTAAGGTAGGTAAACGCGAAAAGTAAAACTTTATAAATACTTAAATTGTAATAAAATTTCAACAAATTAAGTTAAAACTTAATAAGAATTAAATTAAGTCGCGTAGCTTTCACATTTCTTCTTTCAGCAAACACTAAAGAACAACAAATATAAAGGAATTTTTATTGCGTGTTTCAAAGTGCTCGTTGTTTAGCGCTTTTTCTATAATTTTCGAATTTTTCTTCGATGTAGGTATGCAGCTCTTCATTTCTTTGTCATTATATTAAGCAATGAACTTATTGCATGCTAAATAGAACAGAACTGCTTAATTTCTATCTTTCTTTAGTTTTTATCCTCACAATTACGTGGCGTTTCTGTTGTACTTAATATTTTATTATTGATGGTAAATTTTATTTGTTTGAAATGTTGATGAAATTCGAGCTAATCATTACGTTGGCGACACGTGTAAACTTTTAATGAGTTTATAATTTGTATTTCTGACAATTTATCGTCACGCTTGAGATGAGATGTAAATCTGCGCAAACAATTCGGAATTCTGTGTGACCATCGCGTACATCATGTACCTCATACTGGCAGAAAGCAACGGATATTTTTATGAACCAGGAAATGACATGTTGAATGCACTTATTTGTATTATAACTAAACACGAATACAATTTAGAGCCATCAGTATCGTCGAGTTAGTTGCGCTCATTCGAAGAACTGTTTCGTCCAGGAGACCGGAAACGCGTTGCTTTATTGATTGCACATACATAACTTTTAATTACTTCAGTTACCGGATTCAATTGGCTGCAACCATGAGCAAACGTGGAACTCGCGTGCAATACGCAATATTTCAAACCTACATGTGCATTTCCGATTCAATTTAATTCGCCTTGGAATGTGCGTTTCTAAACTGCATTCATAGATTTTTGTTTTAAACAATTCAACTAATTTAACTAAAATCTAATTACTTTGATACGTACTTTCATTTTTAATCGCCATCATAACATAACTGCACTGCTAGAACACGAAATTTAATAATATACGTTTGAACAATTAAAATTATAATAATGGTCATTAGTTTAAAACGAACCCAATAGATAAACAATTATAGTAATGTACTCATGCGCAATTTTACAATCATTTAATAAGAAATATGTTTAAATTGATGCTTTAAGAAACATGTCGAGCAGAAAATTATTAAAAAGTTTATATTCTTTGTTTCAAGTTGCAACAATCATATAAAATAAAGAAATTATAAACAAAACAACGTCAATTCAATAACCATAATTTTATTAATTTTTTCTAATGTTTGATCAAAAAGTAGTTTTAACAAAAATATTTTTTTATATCTACATAAAATTTAACATTGCGAGTTTTAATTTTATTCATCTTCATCAACTGGTTTACCATTTCTCACAACAGTCCCGCAACTGATTTTCTGAGGCATATACTTAGCACTAGTGCATTTAGTGCACTTTGTCTTGCACTCTTCCGAGAAGCGAATCTTACAATTAGACGCCGAATCCTCAGTAATATTTCCTTTTTTAATAGGCTCGCATACATCACACGGTGGTTTTTCCATTTGCGTGGCGCAACTGTTGACAAGTGTCACCTCAGTGCCACTGTTGGTAAGTTCCCCACTATTCTGAGAATCCGTATTAGGATTTTGACTAATCAGCGATGAACAAGGACACACCATCCCTGATTTCTTGGAAGAAGCAGTCGACGATATAAGTCTAGGTATCTTCGAAGCCTTCGGCTTTTTCCCAGTTCCAACAGGGCATTTAATGCAGACGCACAATGATGATTCACTAGGTGCGTTCTTTTTCGGAACAGTCGAAGGTGTTGAGGGTGGTGAAACATCAGCACCACTCGTTTTAGACTCACATGGAATGATGTTTTTCGAAGACTGCCCTTTGCAGGCACATATTATTTTGCTGCTACTGCTTGTAGGTGATTTTGCCCTCTTGTGATGCCGCCGATTATCGTAATCCGTCGATCCCGACTCAGATTCTGTTGTGGTGTATGAGCAAGGTTTTTTCGAATGTTTGCTTTTTGACTTATTGTAACCGTGTTTACCGGAAGTTGGCTGACGGGATGAACCAATACCAGAAGACATCATCGGAGCATGTGAGGTCGGTGATGTAGGGGGTGGAAACATGCAAGGTGGGAATGGGTAGCACATCATTGGTGGTGGATAACACATTGGCATCTGTGGCATTCCATACATGTCAGGGCCCAACATCGGCGAATTCATAGAACCCATCATGTTAAGACCTGGCGAAGATGCACCAGGTCGTTGTGGTGGTTCCTGGTAGGCGATCATGTCAGGCAAATTCAGTTCTTTAATACGTGCTCGTAACTGATTGATACCATCCTTGATGGGTTCCATTTCTTTTTTGCATGATTCCAAGAGGGCCGCAATGCGTTCAGTGCGGCTTGTCTTGCTCCCTCCAGGACTTACTCCATCAGTGGCCACACCAAGGCTTGTACAAGGTTTATCACAGGATTCCAACTTTTTGAATTGGCAGAATTTTATTGGCGGCTGCTTAGCAATTTCTTTGTCTTTGTCCTTTCCTTTTGCGCAAACACATGTGTCTGACACACCTTTATGCAGAGCAATCTCCGGCTGTGAGGTGCTCTTTGTTGGTGCACATAAACAGGAAATCTTGGAGCTTTTCAAGTCTGGGACACTAATTCGCACGTTGCAAGGGTTTGGTTTGCACGAGATAATCCTGCCACTGTCCGAGCCGAACAATTCTTGTTGACGTTTAATATTCGCGCGGTATTCCGGACCACACTTACGATGTGGGTCTTTCAAAGCAGCAGGTTTTAACCGCTCACATGGATTTCTCCCTTTACGTATTTTAATCGACTTAGGCAGAACAATATGGTGCCAAGGCATCTCAATCCTTGAAGTGCACTCCTCAAGACTTCCGTCTTCATTATCGCAGATGTACTTGTACATGCGGTCCATATACGGCTCGTTGTAGACCTCACATTCTGGATCAAACACTTGGAAAGGCTTGATGGCAGCTCTTGGACGGCACGGTTTATATGTATTTTCTTCTTCTGGAGGAGCTTCTTCATCATCTTCTTCTGCCGCTGCAGCATCCAGTTTGGCCTTCTCCGCCAAGATTTGTTTCTGTATTTCATCAATATTTTCGGCATTACCAATATTATCATCCAAGAACTCTTTAGTCAACGCTAACAATTCTTCGTTGGTCATTGGTTTCACAGCCAACTCTTTTAATTGTGCACGCATGGCTTCAGGTAGGGCTTCCATCAAACCTTCACGTTTCTGCAAGAGGAAGAACAAGAAAGGACATTAAGAATTATCTGAAATGATCAGGGTTGGTAATACTTTGGGTGTTGGTGGGACGAGGATCATATCCCAAGGAATTTCGACGCTTGTCAGACAGGAACATGGTGGAGGTGGAATTCTCGCAGCTTCCGCTGTGCCAAAGAAGAAATCAGTTGCGTCGGTTTGCGTGTACGCATTATCGTTGTCCAACTGCTCCAAATAAGCATCCGCATACTCCCCGTCGAGGCAAGTAAGAAATTCGATGTTCTGGGACGTGTGGAACTGTTTGCAGCTCTTCAATCGGGCCGGGTTTAGATTCTCCATCTTCTCTTGTGTTCGCAAAGCTTGCTCGCAATGTAGACAACCTTCAGACAGAAGGCAATTACATTTGCGGTTCGTGCATGCTCTCGCATTCAATGGCCGCGGTGTTGCTGCATCGTTTGGTAGATCTGAAGATGTCTGAGGTTTGCACGGGCAAGTAATGAGAGCGGGTGACGAGGATGCACCTGATCGTAGATTCGGCTCAAGTGGGATTGGTCCGCATATATTGTAAAGATAATCTGCTCCTGGTACACCTTCCAAGAGATGACAGTCGCAGGTACAAGTTTTATCCCGAAACTTGCCGATACAAGCACCTTGCTCAATATGACCAGCAAACAACTCGGTGTTTTG
>JARJDT010028491.1:0-10075 GCA_030264655.1 Leptusa sp. GC000079 | reverse complement strand
AAACGCGGACGGTCGCTTCGTGGTTGAAGTGCCATTCAAGGAATCACTGGCTACGCTTGGTGAATCATATCAGGCTGCAAAACGTCGGCTACTATCTCTTGAACGGAAACTCGCTAATACCTTAAATCTGAAAACGGAATATCATAAATTCATGAAAGAATACTTAGTGATGGGACATATGTCCCCTTCGAGTGGCAACTCGTCGCGAGCCTATTATCTACCTCATCATTGCATAGTAAACGAAAATAGCGAAACAACCAAGCTACGAGTTGTGTTCGGCGGTTCGGCCTTAGCGACTTGCGGCACGTCGATCAATACGCATCAATATGTTGGCCCGCGCGTTCAAGACGACTTGTTTAATTTGCTATTGCGCTTTCGCACATGTAAGTACGTGGTAACGGCTGACATAGGAAAAATGTTTCGACAAGTACTTGTAAAAGAAGAGCAGCGCTGTTTACAGCGCATACTATTCCGTTTCAATGAAACAGAACCGATTCAATCGTTCGACTTAAACACGGTGACGTACGGGACAGCGGCCGCGGCATTTTTAGCAACGTACAGTTTAGATCGCCTTGCAAAGGACATTGAAACTTCGAACGAGCGCCTTGCATATTATATTCGTCAGGCGATATATGTTGATGATTTTATTGCAGGGTTTGATACAATCGAAGACGCAATAGACATAAGTACTCAAATATTTGAACATTTAAGAGCCGGGAAATTTGTATTACGTAAATGGGCGTCGAATTCCCATGAAATCAACGATAAACTAACTAACTCGGTAATCGGAGAAGACGAAGGCGTTAAAGAATATAATTTTGACCATCGCGCGGAAAATAAAACACTGGGCTTGCAGTGGTCGCGCGAACAAGACTTTTTATCAATAGCAATCCCGTCACTCAAATCAACGCGAATTACAAAACGCACCATACTATCGGAAGTTGCAAGTATATTTGATCCTTTAGGATTGGTGTGTCCATGCACCGTAATTGCAAAAATCATAATTCAAGTCGTATGGAGCACCTGAAATGGGACGAATCACTGCCCGTTACATTAGCGAATCGATGGCTAATGTTTCATAAATCACTAAATGCGCTCCGGTCACTAAGATTTCCTCGATTTGCTTTGGTGCCAAGTAAAACCATTCATTTGCAAGCAAGTTGTCATTTACTTTGTGCAAAATCGCGCGTCGCGCCGCTGAAGGCAGAGTCTACCCTGAGGTTAGAATTGCGCGCGGCGCTATTACTTGCCAACTTGCTCGCAGTCGTCTGCAATTCGGTACATTTGCCGTTACGTGAATTCGAATCAATTACATTATGGAGCGATTCCACCGTCGTGCTGCATTGGATTCGCGCAAGATTCGTGCAAAACCGGTTGAGCGCAATACGCAAACTCACGGCAAACGCGGTGTGGAGACACACGCCTACAAATTCAAATCCAGCGGACGTGATTTCGCGCGGCGCGATCCCAGCAAAACTTTGCTCTATGCAGCTGTACTCGCAAGGACCGGACTGGCTCACGCAGCCAAGCAGCTGGCCGGCGGATATCGTGCCTAGCGATGAAACAACGAACGAATTGCCATTAATTACGAATAACAAGGATGTATTTAATATTGAAGCTCACTCATCATTGCGAAAATAACACGAATTACCGCGTACGCATTGAGATTTATAACAAATACTAGCACTAATAACAAACCCGGTCGAATCGTTGATAAATTTATCTCCTTTGATGAAAATGAAAGCGCACTAAGGCGCTTAGTTAAACTCGAACAATATCGACATTATTCTGCGGAAATAAATGCTCTTAAACATTCTAAACAATTAACTAGCACTCGGTTCAATCAATTAGCCCCGTTTATCGATAACGATGGAATGATACGCGTTGGCGGACGCCTCCGAAACTAAAATTTTTCGTAATTGAAAAAACATCCATACATATTGCCGGCTAAAACCCACTTAACAACCTTAATAATCAGAAACGAACATAAGAAATTGCTGCATTTGGGGCCCCAAGGCACGTTAAGCTCATTAAGGGAAAGGTTTTGGCCAATATCCGGACGCAATACNCACAGGCGCGGGTATCACCATCTCAGCCGTTTTTACATACTGGCGTTGACTATGAGGGCCCAGTTACATTAAAAACAATTGCTGCTCGCGGCGCAAAACACTATAAGTCGTACATCGCTGTCTTTGTGTGTCTCAGCACAAAGGCGTTACATCTCGAACTAGTCACCGGACTAGATACGCCATGTTTTTTAGCTTGTCTGCGTCGATTTATAGCGCGACGAGGAAGACCCGAGCGTATTTACAGCGACAATGGTAGCAATTTCAAAGGTGCAAATAAGGAATTAACTGAATTGTATGATTATATTGGAAAAAATACATTATCTTTGTCGTCAATGGCATCGGAAGAAAGAGTGCGTTGGCAATTTATTCCCCCATATTCCCCCAATTTTGGTGGAATATGGGAAGCGGGCGTATAGAGTGTTAAACACTACTTATGACGCGTAATCGGTGACCGTTGTTTAAGCTACGAGGATTTTGCGACTCTTTTGTGTCAAATTGAGGCATTATTGAATTCAAGACCGATCCCGCCCCTTTCAACCGATCAACACGATTTATCCCCGCTTTCCCCCGCTCACCTCCTGATTGGGAAGACCATTAATGAAGTACCTGATGCTGTGGAAAATTTTATAGGGAGACCGGAAAACCGATTCGACCGATACCAGAAGATTCAGGCGCTCGTCCCGGGCTTTTGGAACCGATGGTCCGTGCAACAAAGGGCAAGGTGGCAGACCCAGAAGGGACGGCTCCCATCAGTCGGAGACTTAGTCTTGCTGCAGGACGCACAGATGCCAGCACGTCAGTGGAGGACGGGCCGAATTACTGCAGTTCATAAGGGACAAGATGGCATTGCCCGCGTCGCAACGATCAAGACAGCGAAGGGATTGGTCACGATATCACTATCACGAACATGTCCGTTGTTATGTGTTGAGCACAATGAACATGATTGAGATTCATTCCATTTTTTAATATGTTTGTAATTTGTTGACCAAAGTAATTACAATAACAAGTCAATGATTATAAGAAGAAAGAAAAATAACATTGCATAGACTTCATTTAAAATAATTTTGCGTTTAACTTAACTTGTTTTGAAATGCATTTTGACATGTTCCTTGTTCAACGTTTAATTTTGTATATTGTTGTAATTCAGGTTCAATTATTAATGTTTTTGTAATAATATTTTGTTAATTAATGCGGTTAATAACGCACTTCCGTTGTTTGGGAGTTTATGTACAGTTTTATTGCACTTAAGATTTAGTGAACAATTGACATGCGCAAGAATTCGATTGTGCAGTGCACGAATTTAATGTAAAATATGAGAGAATGAATCGAACTCTCGATGCGTAAAGATCAAACAAATAAACCGATCAAATCAAGTCGTTCTTTGTACTACGCACAATTCGACCACGCGGCCTTAAAACCCGCGAGTCTAATTAATCCACCGAATCAATCAATCCTTCTACACAACTATAAGAGTCACACCAGTGCCCTGGACGAAGCGCTTGCAGGAAATCGCAGGAACAAAGATCCAAGAGTTCCACACCCATCAAAGCACTCAATGTCAGCATAAATGATGAATGGCGCCATTTCCTTATATTTATAGTTTTTCAAATGTACTACATCAGCACCACATTTTGGTACATTGATCTTACAATCATTTTGTTTCGCACAATTTACATAATGTACACACAATTGTTTTTGGGTGTAAAAATAGTGAAAACACCGATCACATATAAAGGTTTTACTCTTATGTGCTGATAGTTGGTTTGACACCAATCAGCTCAAATTTTTTATCCAGACGAAATGATAATTAATAGTGTCATTCTCATCATTATCATCATGATCATCATCTTCATTGTAATTCATATTTTGAATGGGCAGCAGGTTGACATGCATATCCTTCTTATTGGCCGATAAGTATGTTGGCACAGTTATCAATTTCCCAGATTTGTTCTGCTTCAATATATATACATTAACGGAAACATTGTTTCGACCTTAAACTCTGGGAATCTGCTTCAATGTCATCGGCATCACAATGTTTTTTTAAATTTAACATAGCTGAATAATGTGGATATGACATAATTCTATCTGCGTTTTTATCAGCTGGATATAGGGCTGAAGTAATTGCCCACCGAAACAAGCGCCATCACAAGTTTTCACTTTTATGCAAGCATGTTTCTTTTTAATTTCAGACGGTAGATCGATGTATCATCCAACCCGTTGAGGATTATTGTTGTTTATGTTAAATGTTAAATTGATGATTGATGATAAGGACCATCCAGTGTCCCTTTCTTGAAATTTGAAGTTGTATAAGAATGTTCTCCTTAACATTCTCCTTATACCATTTATCAAAGTCGGTGTTGCGATATATTGGTTGATATTTGGACGCCATATATTTAAATTCCAAAACGTCCTGATCAATTTTCTGCATTATGAACTCTCCACCGAATAAGGCGTTTATTTTGAGAGCTTCCTCTTTTTTCGAAGCATTATTGATACGGCGACTAAACAGTTCGTAGGCTTCATGCATAAAAGCACCAACATCTTTATGAGTTAAATTAGTGACAACTGCAATGCGCATACGTTTGGCGAAAGCAGACTGTTGGTCAAACCAGTTAACACGATGTTTCGCCTTTTGTTTCTCAGGAACGTAGCCTGAGCCTGCAATCTGCATAGCCTTAATCATTTTGCTGAAACTTTTCACCATACCTATGCGAGTCTGAAGATAGCTCCTTTCGCCAGTTGATGTGGCTTTCTTGATCGAGGAACTTAAGAAACGTAAGACTTTCGGACATTTCTTAATTTCATTTTGCAAATCTTCACCGCCTAAATTTGGATCATTATATATAGATCTGATTTCTTCTATCGATGAGCCGACTGTCAATGTATTCATTATTGCGATCTAAACAAAGAAATGTAAAAACACGTTAGTCACGTGTATGTATTTGTAAACGTTAGCACCGGAAGAAGTTCTTAAAAAGTAAAACGTATTCAACAAAATAAAGAATTTTCTTGTATCTTTCACGATTTAAGAGATACCGCTCAGATGTAATTCATAGTCACAGATAACTTGTTACATACCCGTTATCACTTGTTGCCAACAGAAATGAACTAATAGAGAAAATGAGTTGGAACCCAATCACTAATCTTGCGTATAAAATGTTATTATTTTGAGCACAACACTTGCTTACCTGACGGAGGTCACTCTGTGAATGATTTAAAATCATCGCGTTTATACTTATTGCGATAAAGATCTTAAACTTGTACGTCGTGCAAGTTCACTCTTATGCAGCAGTGGATGGGGTAATCATCAAACATTTGTACCGTGGTGCCAACGTAAGTGGTGCCTACATAATAACCCTGTACCCAAATATCGTTGCACGCGATGAGTCAACTTTCATAATTGCGTGACAAGTAAGTCAATTAGTGTTTGTTAATTTGCATATTAACCGAATCGACATCCGTTGCTTGGTGTGTGCACTATACTGGGTGATGCATAATAAACGTTGGGCATTTGGTGGAAAAATGGTTAAAACATTAGGATGCTTTTACATGCTCTTACCGTCGTGAAATGGATTAAAAACACAAGTTTACTAGATTTCAATTAATAATTGTATTTGTTTCTCCCCAATCATACTAAAGTAAACGTAGCTTGGCAGTAAAGTAATTCAAGGCAAGACTTTTATGTCAAGTTGTGTCATTTTCAATTCTCCGTTTAAAAAAGGATGAGAATTTATAATGAATGTCTGCTCCGCCTTCAGAAATCGGTAGCATTGGTCATTGATGACGTCATTGGTCTTAATTCTTAATAGCTTTTTCTTCATATCTACGAAAATGTTGTACTACATTCCCAAACTGCAGCTTATACTCATTCCGTCCAAGTTGAAGACATTCAGAACACAATCTACTATCTGGTTCAACCAGGAAGTAACTGAAAACTGTGCAGAACATATTAAAAGTATTGTGTTTTGATTACACTTCTTTTCCTTTTACACTCGTCAGCCATTCTCCTCCATAGGCATCCTCGCGAATGTTATTTTGGGAGTAGTCTTCTATTTTATCTTCTTCATCTGAATCATAATACTCGCCCACTATAACACCTTCATCCGGGGTGACGAGAGCCTCTTCACGAAACAAAGGGGGAAGATTGTCCATGTCCACTTTGATATATTTAAAATTACCAACTTGAAAATGGATGGTATTCATTGTTTCTCTACTGCGATAGTAGTGGTGGTGGTAGTAGTAGTGGTATTCAACGCACTAGTAGTAGTAAGAATGGACTGAGAAACATTATGTGCAAGGGATGGAATGATTGAATAGGATGGGAACGGGTCAGGCAAGACCAATGCCGTGGCGTGGTTGGCAAACACTAGTGGGTGTCACATACTCACTTAAGCTGAAAGCTGAAATAACTCGCACTTAATTTTAAAGATGGAAAAGGGGAACTCAAAGGCACATACATGCACAAAACACACAGCGTTCACATTAAAAATGCTTTATAACATTTATTTTTCATTTGTTTTACAAATCAAGTAATTCAAGTTACTTAATTTAAAAAAAACATTAAAATAATATATATAGATTCTCTCCAATAGTAGCTTCTTCGCTGCTACATCGAGACATGGAACTAAACATATAAATAATATATTATGAGATAAATTTGGATATTTAAGATTATAATTTTACTTACTTTTACATTCATGCGCTCGCTAGTGGAGTCATATTTTAATACACTTATTTCGTCTCTGCAGGCAATTGTTCAGGATAATTCTAAACAAATAAATAATTTATTATGAGACTAATTTGGATATTTAAGATTAATTGTTTTTACTTATTTGTCTGTATTCTCGAGGGAGAATAGACATAGTTGTAGACATGCTTTAAGTATCTGGTTGCCAAAACTTTATATGCAGGATTATAAGGACTTATTTTAAATGTCCCCGCCAAAAACTGGATTAGATGCGTCTCTTTATTCATTTGAATCACAAATTTAAACTGAGACTGTTTGCAGTTACAATATTGTATTACTTTATAAACCTTCTTGTTGACATTTACGTGGTGGTGGTAGGTAGGTAGGTCAAGGAGGGGTGGTTGTAGGAAATACCGGAGCACTTCGGGAGCAACTGGAGTGTAACACCTATTAAAAGAATTGTGAACAAGTTTGATAACATTTATCAGTGGCGAAATGTTCCATGATTGCTAATAGATTTCAAATAAAACTTGTCTACTATGTTAGATCGTTTATAACTTTTATCATTTTGTAACGAATATTCAAAGATAAAACAAAACACACACATGATCAAAGAGCATTTAATTTAAGTAATAACAGAATCTTCATATATTGCTTGGACTGCGCGATACATAATAAACGCTGGGTGATTTCGTTGAAAAGGGTTAAAACAAACACGCACATTGCTAGCTTGCCAGCGTATTCATCCGTGGGTGATCGCTTTATTATTTTTATCGTTTAATTGTTCTATTGCGTAAATGGGCCACCCTCTTGAGACGAGTTGCCTGTTGATACTTTGCACATTCAAGCAACTGTGCATACGTACGCGGTTAAACGTTTATCTGTCAACTTTCATAGCATAATAAGCATGACAAATAAGTTAATTGGTGTCAACAAATTTACATATTAACAGAATCTACGTATGTTGCATGGAGTTTACACAATACAGTGTGATACGTAATAAACGCTGGGTGATTTTTGTGGAAAAGGGTTAAAACAAACACATTGTATGATCACCCTGTATATGGTGCGAGGAAATTTTATATTAGCATCTGGGCAGAATGCGATAGGTTTGCGGTCGTTTCAACAATTTTTACGCATTCGAAGGTGTATTGCTGGTGATGTGTTTGTTGGTGATGAGTTTATCGTAATTAACGCACGTAATAACTTTGGATATCAGGAATTACCTTCAATCGAGGGTTTAATGAAAACGCAAACGAATATGACTTGAGTTTTATAATTTGGTTTTATTAATTTCGCATGCGTGTTGCTGCGGCGAAATCTCGTTCACGTCTGCTCTTCTTATTCTTTTTTCTTATCAATATTCTCAAATATTTTTACAAATACACACATCAATAAATCACATATACACAACATTCAAAGTAAATTCATTTTAAACTGTAAATTCAATGGCTTGCATTGTCCATGCCGCCCGCCTTGAGTCCAATAGGCACTCAATGCTATTTAATTTTTACGAACCTTGTATTAACCTTAAAATTAGTCAAATTACGTCACTTCAATTTTAAAATTCCGCAACAGAGTAAAAACTAAATCTAAAACGAATTAATTTTGGTCTCAGTGCGCCACAAGTACCGTTCAATTTATGTTCCATTTGGCAATGGGCAAAGTTTTACCACCGATCGTTCAATAATGTTATGATTCGGCCGTCGCACACTTACAACGCGCACTATATTATCCTTGCCTGGAAATGTTTCAACCATTCTCGCTAACTTCCACAACAACGGGGTAAGTTGTCTTCACGGAGCAGCACTAGGTCTCACTAGCAGCACTAGGTTTTACAGAAATCCTGCTCGGGCAATGAAGTAAGAGGTCTTCCAATGAGATAGTGGGAAGGTGTCAGAGGAAGATAATCAGTAGGACGTGTGCTCAATGACAACGGTCTAGAATTTAGGACTGCTTCAATTTGAACAGTCACAGAGTCAAGCTCTTCGTATTTTAATTTTACATTTCCTACTATGCGTTTTACATGGATTTTAACTTGCTTCACGCCTGACTCCCACAAACCCCCAAAATGAGGGGAGGCGGTGGGATGAAGTGCCAAGTTACCTTTTGTGTGGTCATATATGTTTCAATAGTTTTTTGATTATTTGAATCGTTTAGAAGATTCTTGCAACCGTTTGAGTTCCGCATCGGCGCCAATAAAATTTGTTCCATTATCAGAATATATATGAAGTGGCAAGCCGCTCCTAGAACTAAAACGTTTAAACGCCGCGAGGAAGCATTCAGTGCTGAGGTCCGAGACAATTTCTACATGATACGCTTTAGTTACAAAACACACAAACAAACATATGAAGGCTTTTACGATTTTACATCCGCGCGTCTTTTTGTCTTTTATTAATATCGGACCTGCATAATCGACGCCGCAAGAGTGAAACGGAGGCGCTGGAGTAAGTCTAAATTTCGGCAAATTTCCCATCAACTGATTGTTTGAATGCGGATTTACCCTAAAGCAAGTTACACAACTACGAACTGCTTTTTTCATCAAACTTCTGCCATTAATTGGCCAAAATCTTGTTCTGATTGATTACAAAAGCTCTTGAGGACCGCAATGCAATAAACGGCGATGTTCATTTTCAGCAATGAGTCTTGTCAACGGGTGTTTAGAATCCAATTAGATAGGATGTTTTTGATAATAATTAATTTCGGAGTTTCGTAATCGTCCGCCAATGCGCAACATGTTCTCTTCATCTAGAAAAGGTGTTAATGTTAAAATATGCGAAGTTGTTTTTAGTTCTTTTTTTGATTTAAGTCGTTTCAATTCATCCGGAAATGATTCATTTTGCGCGATGTTTACGAGTTTAAACAATATGCGATCTAATTCTTCTGTATTAAGGGGCCCCACGTTCCTACGGTTAATGTCCGGATATTTGCTACTGTTAAAAAATCTAAAAACAAACGCCGTATCGCGCAATAAAGTGTTCAATTTTGAATATTTAGTAAACAATTCGCATGGTGCAGCTGATACTAATGCCACACTTTTAACAGTTTTGACTTCGGGAATGTCCTCACTATTAACGTGCCTTTCAAGTTTATCCCAAAGGTGTGATTCTTTTTCCAAAAAGGGCGGACCATTCCACCATAATTTTGAGGTATGTAGGTTCTCTACGCTTATACCGCGAGATATCAAATCCGCGGGATTATTTTCGGACTTTACATGTCGCCAGTCAGCATCTTTACTTGATGATTCAATTTGCGAGACCCGGTTAGCTACGAAAGTCTTCCAGCGTGTACTAGGATTGGCTATCCACGAAAGTGTAAT